>BSBM01002204.1:17587500-17777500 GCA_027924585.1 Larix kaempferi | reverse complement strand
CAAATCTACAATAATATCAATTTTGATTTTGTAATATAACAAGTGTATGTCCCAGCTGGAGCAAAACCTCTTTCTTCACAGTTCGGCAAAACAAATATCAATTTTCACCAAAAAGTAGGACAGTTGACCATTTACCAAAAATGATTTGGAGGGTGAGTTAATATTATTTATTGGGTCATTTCTCCACCCAAAGGATCCCATACCTTTTACAACAAAAGTACCATAAACAAGGTATCATTGCGGGTCTCTAACTCAAAGGTTACCCCTGTACTCTACAAAAAATACAACATATAAGGTATCATTGGGTTAGCTCTCAACTTAGAGCACGTCTCTTCACAATACATCAAAGTAGGATAGACGATATAGTTTAAGCTAGGATGAGTTGATTCACATGGAAACAAACGCATGGCTTCCCTCCTCTTTTTCACAGATACCAAAATAAAAGAAGATTGGAGTCAAGGGAAAAATGACACATCACACAGTCAAAAAATTTGAGCTGTGCAGTAAATAAATATATTTTTTTTCTTTGCTTTAGGACTGCGCTTGTCCTAGCAAATACTTTGTACTAAATTTTCTTTCTTACTTTTGCCAAACACTTTTCTTCACAAATTAACTGCACGGAAATTACCTGTGTGATTCCACTTTTTAATGCACAGAGATTAACTGTGCATTTCGACTTTCTACTGTGCAGTTGAACTTTGCTGCGCAGTTCTCTAACCTCGCGGAACTTTGACTTTGTATGAACTTTGCACTTCACACAAATTTACTTTTGCAAACTTCTTTAACTTTTATGAAGATTAACTGCACATAAGTTAACTTCGCATACTTCTTTAACTGCACATAACCCAATCTTAAACAAACTTTGTATAAAGATATTTCATGCTAAAACTTAAGAACCGAAACATATGTTGAAGTTATTGTGCATTAAACTAGGAGCATTTACCACCGTGAAATACTCGGAAATATTGATTTCTTTTATAGACCGTAAATGTAAACAACATTTACGCACGTCAATATGAAGTAGATGTGCGGGACGCATAAACCAACATTCTTGAGAATGAATATATAAAACTAAGGCTTATATATTACCGCAGTAAAACAGAGTACCTTTTCCGCACTATAGAGAGATGAGTTTTTACTTAATCTTTCACTTTCATAGAGCTTGGGCTCTTCATACACTTCACGGTTTTTCATTTCTTCTTTTCTTCTCTTCACTCCTACATCTCTATTTAATCTTCTGTGAGTGAATTTCATTTATACACAAACTTGGGATATCTTCACTTGGAAGCTACATATAATAAATTTCTACCTAAGAAGTTATGGGCCTGTGAAATACAAACGCGGCTACTTAAATACTAACTTGCCGTGAGCCGGATTGGCTGCAAACTGACTGACTGTCTGTCATTGCAGTCTGAAAAAATGACTGACTGGGAGTCTACAGAGCCGACTCATATCTCATATGCTATTAGCTCATAAATACAATATTTCCAACACTCCCCCTTAATTATGAACAGATGGGGATCATTAAACAAAAATAAATTTTACAAAATATTTCAGAGCTGAAACATGCTCTGTTCATGACATAGTTCACTGCGCAGAACTTGTCATTCCCAAACAACTTCACAGATATTGGAATGTGTCCCTTGCCAATGGTTTTGTAAATATGTCTGCTACCTGATCTTCAGACCTGCAAAATTCTAAACATATTTCTTTGTTGTTTATCAATTATCTGATAAAATGATACCTTGTGTCGATGTGCTTGGTTCTCTTGTGGAATACATGATTCTTTGATAGTACGATAGCTGAATTGTTGTCGCAGTAAATGACTGTGGGTTCTTGTTGGTTCCGCAACATATCACTTAACGTCCTCCGCATCCAAATAGCTTGACATGCAGCGCTTGTAGCTGCGACATACTCTGCTTCTACTGAAGAAAGAGTTACTATGGGTTGATTCTTTGAAGCCCATGATACAACACCTGTTCCTACATTAAATGTATTCCCATATGTGTTTTTTCTATCATCTATGCTGCCTCCATTATCGCTATCAGTGTATCCAATGAGTTTGAAATTTTCTGAGGTTGAATACAAAATACCAAAGTCTTTTGTTCCACTTACATACCTCAGAATTCTTTTACCTGCTTACCAATGAGATTCTTTTGGTGACTCCATGAATCTTGAGATTAAGCTGACTCCGTACATGATATCTGGCGTTGTTGCTTTAAGATACATAAGGTTTCCAACGAGCCTTTAAACAGTGTAGGATCTACATTGGATCCATCATCATCCTTGCTCAATTTCAAACCTATTATCACTGGTGTTGGAGCTGTCTTGCAATTTAACATCTTAAATCTGTTCAAGACATTACTTGCATACTTTTATTGAGATATAAATATGCCTTTTTCAGACTGTTGGACTTCAATGCCTAGAAAATACTTCATAAGCCCCAAATTAGTCATTTCAAATTCACTTTCCATGACTAATCTAAATTTTTCTATGCCAAAATCACCAATAAATATTAAATCATCTACATACAGGCAGACAATTAGCTTATTACATTGCTTGTTGATTTTTGTATAAAACGTTGGCTCATATTCACTTATGTGAAATCCATTTTGAATGAAGTATGAGTCAATGCGACTGTACCAAGCTCTGGGAGCTTGCTTCAAACCATAGAGTGCCTTCTTCAACTTGTATACTTTGTGTCCTTGTCCTGGAGCTTCGTAGCCTTGTGGCTGCTCCACATATACTTCTTCCTCTAAATAACCATTTAGGAATGAAGATTTAACATCCATTTGATAAACAGGCCATGTCTTATCAGTTGTGATGGCCAAAACTGTTCTGATAGTGTCCATTTGAACTACAAGTGCAAAAGTTTCATTGAAGTCTATGCCAGGCTGCTATGTGAATCCTCTTGCTACCAATCTTTCTTTGTGCTTCTGCACATTTCCATCAGCATCTTGCTTGGTCTTATAAATTGATTTTATGCTTATCACATCCTTGTCTTTAGGAACATCAACTAATTCCCATGTTTGATTCTTCTCAATGCATTCTATTTCTTCATCCATGGCTTGTGCCCAAACTTTATCTTCAACAGCTTTTTCAAATGTTAGAGGATCATTATCTTGAGAAAATAATGAAAAAAAAGAATGAATTAGGTGTACCAGTCTCATATATCTCACGCAGAGTTCTTGTCCTTGTCGGAGTTGCTGGTGTTGAACTACGCGAGCTGCGCGAACTTCTTGATGGAGTTTTCTACGCACTTGATGTGCTTGTTGGAGTACCTTAACCTGCGACTTGTGTCGGAGTTGCTTGTGCTGAAACATGCTGCGCAGTCCAAGGAGTAGACAAAGTTGCACAATTCTGATTTACATGCGGAGTCTCAACCACATCTTCTACAATGTCATCATGTTCAACATGTGACACGATTTTCACATTCTTCTCTACAGGGTGTGTGCAAGAAGATGAGGGTCACTTTAGATGCAATGCTACTTTTTCAAAACTCGTTCCTGATACATAAAAACATAACGCGTTTCTGATATTTAGCACCTGTCATGGTAAGACCCGAGCCTGACATGTCACTGGACATGTAGGATAGGTAACCATAACGTGTATGCTTTATAGAACTACAAAATGCATACGCGTTATGTAGTTACAAAATGCGTATGCATTATTGAAATCTAAAATCAATTTAAAAACACAGTCCCAACCACCCCCGACCACCTGCGACGCTCTTCACGCATTAGAAACGCGAAATAGAGGTTGGACGAGGACGGTTTGTGTGCCCTGAAGTATTGGTGGAGCTCGATTTAGCTGGAGGGGAGGCAAATTCACCGGTGGAATGTATCTAATCAGGTAATTCATTCACCCATACCATTTTTTGTCATTTCTTAACCTAAATTACTATTTTTTTATTGTTTAAAACAACCTAGTTTTGTAATATTGATAAAATTGGGAATAACCCAATTTCTAATTAAATTCACATCTCCCTCAACCAAGATGAGTGAATAATTAAAATGAATCCCTTTTCAAAAACTCAAAAACTCCTAATCCAACCAATAATTGAAAAAAATAGAACTCCCTCCTTTCTACAATGTATCCATCTAAGTCACCTGACACGAGCACACAGGACACGAGTGTCCCCACGAGACACGGTGACCCCCGGAATTAGGACACATTTTATATACATATATATATATTTTTAAAATATATTAAAATTTAAAAATATAGACATATAGATCCAATAAAATTTAACATTTACAATTACAAATATTCAATATAAATTACATTTACAATTACAAATATGAAATATTCAATAGAAATTAGATCATTCACAAATCATAACACATTTGTCATTCACAATCACAAATCACAACGAGACATTGAGACACATAGATGCATGTCAGAGACTCGGAACCATATTTCTCATTAAGTCATCAAAATCAAAATGTATTACATAGATGTCAGAATGCCACTGGGCACTGGAAAATGCCAAATAGACTGATAGACTACTAGTCTAATAGTAAATACAAAAAAGGAGTGGATCAAGATGGAAGAATCCCATCTGTCAATGAATCAATAGTCCTCCTCCATGCCTGAATCAACAAACTCATCACTGCCCTGATCCTCCTCCTCCTCTCTGCCAATCTAACTAACTGCATCTGCTGGTGTGGATGATGACCCCTCCATACGATCCCCCTCATCAAAAGTGACCGGCTCTAGCAGTGGATCATTAAGATCCATGTTGGCTAATGCCAAATCAGTACTGCTATCCAAACCCATTTCATCAGGAAGGACATCCCACATCCGTGTCTTTCCCTTCTCCCACTCCTCTCTCTTCCTGTAAATAAGACGAAGGTTGGAGTGCACATACACCATTGTCTCTGCCCTGCACTGCTCAAGCTTGCTCTTCTTCACACTATACAAGTTCCCATATGTGCTCCAATTACTCTCACAACAAGAAGATGAAGTAACTTGAGAGAGGACCCTCAAGGCTATCTTTTGTAGAAGAGGGCATGTTGCCCCATGATTTGTCCACCAAACAAGGGGTTTCTTAACCCCCATGTCTCTAACCACCTCATATCCTCCAAATCTCCCAGTGCCACTAGAAAAATCATAAAATTCCTCCTCCACCACCTCAAGGTGGTCTCTATCCTGAAGTAGTAGTCTAAATGCTATCTTCCTCCCCTCTGAGATCTCTCCATCCATGTGAGGAGGGACTTTGGATGAGGGCCCCGACCCACCACTGAGCCAATCCTAAGCGTAGAACATGGGGTTCAATGAGTGGACCAAGCAATGCAAAGGTGTGCAATTCTTATCCCACCTGGAGATAAGAATTCCCTGTATGATGGACCATAAGTTCTCTGCCGATGTCTCATACTCAGCACACTCATTCTCCATAACAATGGTCCTCATGGACTCAATCATGGAATCCCACCCCTCATAAACATCTCCTAGGATGGGTTGGTTCGTGTCTGTAAACCGCAACAAAGAAATGATTGGCTCCATGATCTTGATGCTAAGGACTACCCTATCCCACCAACCATCATCTAAAATCGTGTCCCACACGACACGGGGACCCTGTTGGATGTGTCCGGTTACTTAGGTATCCATCCACATGAAACCCAAATTTCCAACCCTCAAAGGCCATTTCCCATGATACTAATTAAATAATTTTCCTTGGTAATGGCCATAACAAGATGAAATGCATGCACAAGCATGAATAAAAAAATGCAAAAAAAATTAGTAACTTGGTTTCTCAAAATTTCATCACAATCATTTGTCCATGAACATAATCAAAATTTCATCAGAAGTGTATGTAGCTATACATTGCCTCTTAGTTAAGCACCCTTGACTAAATGCCAAAACACATTAACAAAGTGTCTCTCGGGCCTGCCCTATCCACACCCTCGATCAATCTACTCAACGCTCAGAGACCATCAATTCAACTAAAAGACTTCATATAGAAAATCACTATGTTTTTTATTTAATTTTCTGAACTTGCCATACAATGTAGAGATCGATTTTGTAGAGAGAAATTGTCTCTATTTTGAGAAGTTGACATTGTTGCTATTGTCATTCTAGTCACAATCTCTAGTTGATTATTCAACATCTTAATCATTGATAGTCATCTCAATTACATATGTAATCATATTGGAAAGACAAACTCATACATATCCATTTCATTCCATGCCACTTTGTCCTCCCCTCCAACCACAAGGCGTAATATATTGAAATCAATAAATTTAATGTTAGCTTATGAAGTTGATGGAAATATTGTTTTCTGCAATTGATGTAAAGGCCAAAACATGTCAAAATAACACTCCTAAATTCTAAGAAGTTTAAACCCAAGTTTGCATGGAAAAGTCACCAATGAGGGTTAAGAAGTGCCTTAACTTCTAGAAAGAAGTTGAACGAAACTTACTTTTTAATTGTTAAATGTTTAATTTTAAGATTTAAATGTATGTAAGTGAATGCCATTAAATTGCTTACTTGAGTTTGATTTAATACATTTTCAATTTTGAAGAGACGTCATTATATACCATGTATATGTTTCTAATGATTTTCGTATTGATGTCTTTATTGCAGTTGCGGCTATGGACACCAATGCCGAGACACTGATTGAGCTTTCCCACTTGAGGGGCATTAGTGCAACTTTTAGTGGTGGTGACAGGATTCTCCGCTCGCTTGCATCAACCTTGGATGCAATTGTTGACACCATTTCACAGTCTAGCAATGTACTATATGATATTACATCATATAGAGAAAGAAAAAGAAAACAATATGTTGATGGGTTAGACTACAATGCAATAAAAAAGTTGAAAATATCCAAAGAGCTCATATTTGCATTTTTTAGGGACCCTCAGACGGGGGAAATCCCAAATGCAAACAGGCCGCATATCTCCATTGAGTGGTGCACGTTTCAACCATTTGTTGATAACTGGATGGACAGATGGTACATGGTTTTTGATATGCCACCACACAACCACAGGAAAATTCCCTTGTATTTCCTTTGAAAGATGTACGTAGAGTTCGTGTTACATAAACACGTAAACTATTTTGACATCTTGTAGTTTTAGGGGATCGATGGGGGGATGCCCCAAAACCGACCCAATGTGAGGCTTCGAGACCAGGATCGCCCTATCCCTGCACCTCGCAGGAAGTTTCCTGGGCCAGATGTCCCACCTGCACATCGTATTATTCCACATACACGGGATGCATTTTTGAGTTTGGCACGGGCGGTTGTTCACCATGGAACTATGGTTCAACATATGGGTGAGGAAGGGACATCTGTCCCTGGTGTGGTACATACACCAGCTTGTCACCATGCAGGACCATCAACTAGTGCAGGACCATCAGGACCATCCACTAGTGCAGGACCATCGACACATCCCCATCCTAGTACTGATCCTCACGAGTGCACATCATGTGGTCGTCCCTGCTATGGTCTTGCCTCAGATGTTGCCTTTAGTGGGTTTTTGAGAGAGGTTTGTTGATGGTTAATTGTAATAAATTATTCATTTATTTTCGTCTTTGTATGCATATATATAGTTTGAGCTAATATATTAATTTTGTGAACTTGCAGTTGATGCTTTATGCTGGCAACGACGCCCCAGAGCCGGATGTTCCAGACTCTACAGGGGGGCATGATGCTACCCATTTGGTAGGCCCATCTTATATATCACCTATTGCCGTATCTCACACCGAGGTAAACATTTTAAAATTTCAGTTTTTTAATACTTGTTAATTTGTTAATTTCCACATACTTTACATTTTAGTTCACTAATGCTATCTACGGTCTAATATTTACAATTATTAAACTTGCAGATGGCAGATCCTTCACTGGGGCAAGGTAATGTGGAGGTATCACCAATGGTCATATCGTCCCATGAAACATTTGGCCTCCAGGTAAACAATTAAAAATGACATTTTTTAAATATATGTTTGTTTGTTGAATCATGCATGTCTAACTACATGAACACTTGCTGATTGTAGGCACCATCCGAGACATCTGGACCATTTCCTGGATTTGTATCTCCCTCCATGCCATTCGTGAACAAGGGTCATGTGTATGTGAGGCGTTCTATTCCTAGAAAGACTCTAGCTGCCCTCGTCTCCCCATGGCCCGTGGCTTCATTGTGCATTCATTTCGTAAACTAGGGTTTTGCTCAGTTTAATTGCATGCAATCTTGCATTGGTGGGTCAACTCTGCAAAAACCTCCCCCGAGCCAGTGTTGGCAGTGTTCCCACGTCGGCATTGCCCACACACACTTGCAGGAGCCAACGACACACAATCTTCCTGCTCCGTTTTCTTTTTGGCTCCCAGACGGAAATTCACCAAGTGTCCCTGAACGACATTTTTATGCGACTTGCAACTTGACATAACTCGGAAACCGAACATTGGACCGACAAACCGTCGACTCCGTTGGTCTCCCGGCGTGCGATTAACTCTAGGGGGTCCTCTCCCTCGTCTCCCCATGGCCCAGTGGCTTCATTTTATGTTCATTTCGTAAACTAGGGTTTTGCTCAGTTTAATTGCATGCAATATCGCATTGGTGGGTCAACTCTACAAAAACCTCCCCCAAGCCAGTGTTGGCAGTGTTCCCACGTCGGCATTGCCCACACACACTTGCAGGAGCCAACGACATGCAATCTTCCTACTCCGTTTGCTTTTTGGCTCCCGGACGAAAATTCACCAAGTGTCCCTGAACGACATTTTCATGCGACTTGCAACTCGACATAACTCGGAAACCGGATGTTGGACCGACAAACTATCAACTCTATTGGTCTCCTGTCATGCGATTACCTCTAGGGGGCCCTCTCCCTTGTCTCCCCATGGCGCAGTGGCTTCATTGTGCATTCATTTCGTAAACTAGGGTTTTGCTCAGTTTAATTGCATGCAATCTTGCATTGGTGGGTCAACTCTGCAAAAATCTCCCCCAAGCCAGTGTTGGCAGTGTTCCCACGTCGGCATTGTCCACACACACTTGCAGGAGCCAACGACACGCAATCTTCCTACTCCATTTGCTTTTTGGCTCCCGGGCGGAAATTCACCAAGTGTCCCTGAACGACATTTTCATGCGACTTGCAACTTGACATAACTCGGAAACCGGACGTCGGACCAATGAACCGTCGAGTCCGTTGGTCTCCTGGCATGCGATTACCTCTAGGGGGGCCTCTCCCTCGTCTCCCCATGGCCCAGTGGCTTCATTGTGCATTCATTTCATAAACTACGGTTTTGCTCAGTGTGGGAGTGTGCAATTTTTGCACACGGGGGTCAACTTTGGAAAATCATCCACCGAGAAAGTATGGCTAGTGTTCCTAGCCTGAACTTGCCTAGACACACCTACAGGACTCTCTGGAACCCATTTTTGTTGCACAGTTGGAGATCTATGCCCCCGATAGGTATCCAGCAGGTGTCCCTGAAGGCCTTTTGGCAGCGAGACGGGATGAGCCATAGAATGAAGACCGTGGCTCGGATCGACGAACCGTCGACTCCATTGGATTCAACACACTGGGATAGTGCCAGAGGTGCCCCTCCCCTCCTGCCCGGTGGCCCATGTGTCACCTTGCAGGTCCATCTTGGAAACTAGGGTTTTGCTCTATGTGGAAGTGTGCAATTTTTACACATGGGGGTCAACTTTGGAAAATCATCCACCAGGCAGGTATGGCTAGTGTTCCTAGCCCGAACCTACCTAGACACACCTGTAAAACTCCCCAGAACCCAGTTTTGTTGCACGGTTGGAGTTATATGCCCCCGGTAGGTATCCAGCAGGTGTCCCTGAAGGCCTTCTGGCAGCGAGACGGGATGAGCCATAGAATGAATACCGTGGCTCGGATCGATGAACCGTCGACTCCGTTGTATTCAGAACACCGAGATAGTGCTAGGGGTACCCCTCCCCTCCGGCCCAGTGGCCCATGTGTCACCTTGCAGGTCCATCTTGGAAACTAGGGTTTTGCTTAGTGTGGGAGTGTGCAATTTTTGCACACGAGGGTCAACTTTGGAAAATCATCCACTGGGCGGGTATGGCTAGTGTTCCCAGCCCGAACCTGCCTAGACACTTTGGAAGCTAGGGTTTTGCAGGTCCATGATAAAGATTTTCATGATGATGATGATGGTGATGATGATGGTGATGATGATGAAGATGTTGATGATGATGGCTTGGTCTAAGGTGGTGCTCTCAAATAGCTAATTCATTATGAAATATTTAACAAGACATGAATTAAATTTAATATAAGTGTATTGTTTAATATAGGGAGCATGAATTGAATTAATTTTGTTGGGTGAAGCCAATAACCAACATGATGAACATAATATAATTTTAGGGTTTACTGATCATATGTAAAAAATAGCATATTCATAAACTTTACATAGAAGAGAACTTTTGGCACATTTATAAACAACGTAAATGTAAATTTGGCATATCAAGAACACAAAATTGACATATTCATATGAAACATACATGTGAAAATTGAGCATATATCAATATTCAATTACAAATAGTATAAATAGTATAGTATTAAAAGTATGTAACGTACCTCATCATGCTAGATCCCACCTATTATCATACAACCAATCCCTCTAGATCATCTCTTATACTGATGGTCTCCATTAGTCTCTCGTGCTCTGTATCCGGTAAGAAGTAGCGTACCTTTGAATGTATTTCAACTAGGCATTGTTCGTACCTGAAGGTTTGTGTCAATGATTAAGTTGGTAAAGTGATACACACTTGCACCTGGTTTGTAATCCCTGTAAACATATCCACCCTTCTTTCTTCCATTGATGTCCCGTGTCAAGTATTCACCTTTAACAACCATAGACCCAGTTGGAAAGTGGTTGTTTTCATCGTCAGTCATGGACATAATGAGGGTTTGCTTTCCATCTATACAACGTGCCAACCAGTATTCATCACCCCATTCAGTATCTTTTGAGGCAACCACTGCGTATATGTGCCCTGCATTATATGATTGTAGGTATATGATCAAAATATTTTTCATGCGATACAAGGCCATTAATGTGCATTTGAAGACTACGTAAACAAACAAAAAATGTTAAGGAAATGTATCATACCGGGTTGTACAAGGTCTGAGACATGATCAAAATCTGCAGAAATAGATGATTGGTCTTCTTCCAACGGAGTTAACTCAACAATTGCACGCTGATCAAGTGGAAGTGATATGCGATCCCATCCATCAACCCAATCCAATGATTCACACCCATACCAGTCACCATCACAACAAGGTGGGAAAAAACAAGTGAGTTTTCTAGTCCAAATTTCAAATACTGGGTTATCAGAGCTTCGAACCGAATGAAAGCCACGAGTCCCAGGCATAGTCTTGCATTCCCATGCATGTGAACTATCTATGTCTACCACCTCCCAAAAAATCTCTCCACATGTCTCTTTCTTGTGGATTCTACTCGCATAGTTGATTCCTCTCCCATTACTGAGGTGCACCACCTGACTGTAGATTGAGCATTTAGAATAGTAGATTCTGTAGATACTTTCAATTCCTCTCTTCGTAGGGCTGTTTTGACACATGCTCCGGCTCCATCATGCTCTCCTTTACCATGCCCAGTCTCAAAATAGTTCCACATATGTGGCACTTTGTAGTTTTTATGCAATGAACACAACCACTGAAATATGAGTGCATTTTTTAACTGACCAGCACACCCATCAGACCAAATCCAGTGTCGATCCATCTGTATGTTCCTTCCCTTCAAGTGATCATAGAACATGATGAAGCAATGACGTACATAGTGGAAGTCGTGGCACCTATCATCACTTATATAGAAGTGATATTCCTTCAGAATTTCTCTTTGCTCTTCAGTGCTATTTGGGCCATGCCTATATGTGATATGGATCATCAAGGAAACATGCTCAGAGTGGTAATACTGACTTTGGATCTCATTTTGAGGTTGCAGAGTGTAGTTCTCGGAAAAATCAACAACTGAAAGTACAGTACCAAGGGGAAATGTATCTCTGCATATTCTAAACTTCTCATCCTGCCATCGTGCCACGTGGACATGCTGAACATATTGATGTGTCTTTTCAATAAATTCCTTGATGAAGTCACTAACTTGTACCTGGTGACACAAAATGATCTCAATGTTAGTTTTTTGTTGTAAGTAAGGATTGAAATGTAACCGTTACAACATAATTTTATAGATATAAATGCATACTTGAGATGTCACCAATTGTATTTTTTTGCTTTCTTTCCCTGGGACTATTGCATAGTTGATATATTTGAAACTTTTCATGTCTGTAACCATTTTCCCAAATTCACTGTCTCCATTCTCGTGCATACATTGGCTCAATAATGTCATTCCAGCACAGTTGGATCATGTTCTATCCAAACAAGATTTTTCATAGTATGTTTTCCCCTCGGGCCTATTGCACATGATGCTATGAATGAATTCTCTTGATGAAGTCGGTGGTATTGTCATGGAGCAATCCTGCACATGGTTAGTATGCAACACACGATGAATGTACACAAATGTTTCATAGTAATATTCATATTCTACATGGTATCTACAACAACAAGTGTTTCGAAGAGTATTTATTCTAACATACCATGGCTTACATTTCTCAAAAGATCTTTGCCCCAAGTTCAATTGTCTATGCTCAATCCTAAATTTCTCGTAAAGTTCTGATGTGTGTTATATCAAGAAGATTCTTAGTATGTGGTTCACGATCCTTTGAAACCCTTCTTAGTTTTAGTACATCCTTTCGGTTTGAAGAAGGCCTTCTGTGATCATGCCAAAAACTGTGCACTAGTCCCTTTACTGCATCAACTAGCTTCATGTCACGACGTGGCAACCGACCAACAAAGGCCCAAAAATATGTTTGATCGGTTGTGTCAAGATGTTCTCTTCTAATAGAATACCTATGGAGGGTTTTTACATTCAAATTAACTAGTTCGGATGTAGGCCTGAGAATACAAAGGGCCCTGGTGTTCTTATTTTCAATTGCTTGTGACAACACACGACGAGTAGCATTGCGGTCCTTTAAACGTGTGTTCTTACCAATTTTACCAAATGCATCTACTAGGGTTTTAACTATATGAGAACTTGGTTCATAATTCTTTATCATCTTTATCCCTAACTTTTTCCTAACAACATTCATGCTCCTAGATTTTAACAATGATAAAAATAATCTACATTTATCTCCATCACATTTAGAAACAAAATATTTATCAAGTATCTATTGAGTTTGATAAGCAATACTACGTTTAGATAGCGTACCTTCAATGGAATTGATAAGACTTTCATCAACTTGTATACGCTTCGTAGTTCTTCGACGTGTGCTTGCTAATGGAGGTAAGGGGGTTGGAATTGTACCATGTAGCGCATCACCAAGACGCTCTGGCGTTTCAGTAGTAGCTTGGTGTCCTTCATTCTCTTCCTGGTAGTTGGATGGTGGAAGTCCAACATCCTCATCGATGGTATGTGGAAGTCCAACATCCCCTTGTGGAATTCCAACATCCTCATCGATGGTGTGGATAACATTCTCTTCTTCAACAGTAGGAAAAATGTCCAACGCCTCTCTGACTTCATCGCTTGTATAACCACATCCGGATAGCAAATTGGGTGTTTCTTCGTGAACTTCATCTTGAGATGGTAACTTATCACTTTGAATTGAAGTAGGAATTGAAACATCCCCTAATGAGCACCTATGTTTTGCTTCTTGATTACTTCCATGGGGTGCTTGTTTAACAACTATTGTGGAAATTGAAGGTCCCTCTTGTCGTGGATTAATAGGATGAACCGTGGTATCCTCTACAATTGGATTTGGATTAGTTTCCAAAGAAAGCCTCCGATTCATCATGTATTTTCTTTTCTTTTCTTTCTCTTCTTCAATGACTTCTTGAGGTCTCTTCTTTCTTTTTTATTTGTTTACTTGGTTACGTGCATTCCCCATCACCACAATGATCAATTCAATATAGTTTGTTTTTGTTGCTCCTCAATTACAAGCTCTTCAATAATAAACAAATGGAAGTTAAATCATAAATTGTTTGGGCTCTTTGATTCTCTTGTACACTTGTGTATACCCACCATCACCATGAAATGGTTTTGAAGCTTGATATCTTATCTTGTGTGCTCCTCAAATATAGGCAAAATGAATCTTTCAAAGGCCTTATCTTTGGTGTTATTCAATTGGAGATTCTTCAAGCTTGCTGATTATCTTCTTCAAATATGGCCATATAACCCAACACCACACTGAGCAACCATGAAAGATGTCCTCAATGCTGCACCTGCATAAAAAAAATAATGATAGAGTTGGTGTAGAGTGTGAGAATTTCCAATGGCGGGCTCGTGCTGTTCGAAAAATCGTGGGAGTTTGTTTTGGCTCGGATAGAGTGAAGTTGCTCTCGGACAAGGACAGTCCACTATTTATGGAGTTACAAAATGCTCACGCATTATATAAAGACAAAACGCATGCGCGATATGTAGTGCAAAAATGCGTACGCGATATTGTCAAGCACAATAAATAGGTTAGGTGCACGGCTAGGGAAACGAACAAAATCAAAAGAAAACTAATAATTTATATGGTTACATACAAAACAAATGTTTTTAGTGTGGGGACAAATGTTTTGTATGGTTTAACACCCCCTAGCTCTCTCCCAATAATCCCTAGATAACCCCTATCTCTTTCTAAATATCTGTCCCTCATTCTCCCTACATCCCTCCCTACATGTTTCTTTCATGTTTCTTTCTCTCCCTTACTCCAGCCATGTCTCTACCACCCCACTCTCCATCTCTCCACCTTCCCTTTATCTTCGTCATTATCCCTCCCTATAGCACTCTCTCCCTTCTTCTCCCTTAATCACTAACCCTCTACGCCTTTATCCCTCCCCCCTGCCCTCTCTGTCTTACCTTGTTCCTAGAGCCCCTCCCCCATAAAGGCCTTTAGACCCTCTTCTAAACATTAATCCCTAAGTGCATAAGTGCACAAGATGATGAGGAGGAGGAGGGTGATGACAATGAAGATGAAGATGATAAAGATGATGATGGGGAGGAGGGTGATGACAATGAAGATGATCATGATGCAGATGAAGATGATAAAGATGATGATGTTGATGAAGATGATGGTGATGATGATGAAGATGTTGATGATGATGGTGATGGTGATGTTCGGATGATGATGATGATGATGATGAAGATGATGGTGACATGATGGAGATGTTGATCTGATGAGGAAGATGATGATGATGATGGTGATGATGATGAAGATGTTGATGATGATGATGATGGTGATGAAGATGATGATGATGAAGAAGATTATGATGATGGAGATGTTGTGTTGATGGGGAACCTAGAGATGACAATGATGATGATGGAGATGTTGATGAGGAACCTACAGATGCTAATGATGATGGTGATGATGATGAAGATGTTGATGATGATGGTGTTGGTAATGATGATGAAGATGTTGATGATGATGGTGATGGTGATGTTCGGATGATGATAATGATGGTGATGATGATCAAGATGATGGTGACATGATGGAGATGTTGATTTGATGAGGAAGATGATGATGATGATGGTGATGATGATGAAGATGTTGATGATGATGATGATGGTGATGAAGATGACGATGATGAAGAACATGATGATGATGGAGATGTTGTGTTGATGGGGAACCTAGAGATGACAATGATGATGAAGATGGTGATGGTGATGGTGATGGTGATGACGATGAAGATTTTAATGATGATGTTGGTGGTGATGATGATGAAGATGTTGACGATGATGGTGATGGTGATGTTTAGATGATGATCATGATGATGTTCAGAAGATCATGATGGTGATGATGGTGATGATGATGGATAAGATGACGATGATGGATATGTTGATGAGGAACCTACAGATGCCAATGATGATGATGATGATGGTGATGAAGATGATGATGATGGAGATGTTGATGAGGAACCTACAAATGCCAATGATGATGGCGATGACGATGACGATGAAGATGTTGATGATGATGGTGCTGGTAATGATGATGATGATGATGATGATGATGATGATGGTGAAGATGATGGTGACATGATGGAGATGTTGATCTGATGAGGAATATGATGATGATGATGGTGATGATGATGAAGATGTTGATGATGATGATGATGGTGATGAAGATGATAATAATGAAGAAGATGATGATGATGGAGATGTGTTGATGGGGAACCTAGAGATGACAATGATGATGAAGAGGGTGATGGTGATGACGATGACGATTTTGATGATGATGTTGATGGTGATGATGATGATGTTGATGGTGATGATGATGAAGATGTTGACGATGATGGTGATGGTGATGTTCAGATGGTGATGATGATGATGATGATGATGGAGATGTTGATGAGGAAGGGGGAGATGACAATGATGATGAAGATGTTTATGGTCATGAAGATGATGGTGATGGTGATGGTGATGATGATGGAGATGTTAAAGATGATGGAGATGGCGATGATGATGATGATGGTGAAGATGATGAAGAAGATGATGATGATGGAGATGTTGATCTGATGACGATGAAGATGATGATTATGGTGATGATGATGAAGATGTTGATGCTGATGATGATGGTGATGAAGATGATGATGATGGAGAAGATGATGATGATGGAGATGTTGATGAGGAACCTACAAATGCCAATGATGATGATGATGATGGTGATGACGATGAAGATGTTGATGATGATGGTGATGGTAATGATGATGAAGATGTTGATGATGATGGTGATGGTGATGGTGATGTTAAGATGATGATGATGATGATGATGATGAAGATGATGGTGACATGATGGAGATGTCGATCTGATTCAAGGAAGATGATGATGATGATGGTGATGATGATGAAGATGTTGATGATGATGATGATGGTGATGAAGATGATGATGATGATGAAGATGATGATGATGGAGATGTTGATGTTGATGGGGAACCTAGAGATGATAATGATGATGAAGATGGTGATGGTGATGGTGATGACGATGAAGATTTTGATGATGATGATGATGGTGATGATGATGAAGATGCTGACGATGATGGTGATGGTGATGTTTAGATGATGATGATGATGATGTTGATGTTGATGAGGAATATGATGATGATGATGATGATGATGATGATGGTGATGATGATGGTGATGATGATGAAGATGTTGATGATGACAATGATGGTCATGAAGATGATGATGATGATGAATATGATGCTGATGGAGAATATGATGCTCACAACTCCCTCTAGTCTCTCTCTCCCCAACCATCAATCTCTCTCTCTCTCTCTCTCTCTCTCTCTCAAACACACACACATACACAAACATTATGTCACTTTCCATTCTCAAACCCATCCCCCCTCCATCCATATCTATCTCTACCTTTCTCCCTCCATCCCTCAGCCTACCTTCTCTCCCTCCCTCTCTCATCGCCTCTCTCTCTCTCACCTTCTATCCCTCCCTCATGTTATCTTTCCCTCAACCTATCCCAATCTCTCCATCACTCCCTCTCTCTCACACACTTTATGTCACTTCCCCCTCCTCTCATATTCTCTCGCTCTCTCTCTCTCTCCATCGCCACCACTCCTTGCATGTCTCCCACCAACACTTTCTGTCCCTCCCTTCCTATCTCTTTATTTCGTTCTATCCCCATTTATCTCTCACTCCCTCCAAATCCATTCCTCCCCATTTTCCCTCTCCCTCCATCGCGCTATGTCTCCCCCCCCTTGTATTCTTTATTTCTCTCTCACATCCCCCTTGCCTCCATCCATTCCCCCTTGTCACTCAAGTCTCACTTTCAACTTCTAACCCTATACCTTTTCAGAACCTATTCTACTCCTAATAGTACTCTCAAGCTCCACTTCCCTTCACCCCCTGTAGCCCATCATGTTCTCATTCCTTTCATCTCTCCCCACTAAAGCTTCCAACATCCTTCTAAGCCCTTGACCCTTTCCCACCCCTATTAAATATTAACCATAGATTCCCTTGACCCTTCCCCACCCCTTCTCAAATATTAAACAAAAATTTTCTTGAGTCTTCCACACCCCCTCTTTCTCAAGTATTAAACATGTATTTTATGATTTGCATAAAGCGAGCGCGTTTTTTAACTATATAATGTGTACGTGTTATGTAGTTATATAACGTGTACAAGTTATGTAGTTATATAATGTGTACGTGTTATGTACATCTAAAAGCACGGAAATATTTTTGAATTTAAACAGAAGGCGCTCATGTTTTGTAGAGCCTAAACCAGGCCGAGTCACATGCTCACATGACAACAATAATCCTATGTGTATGCTTTGGAGTTTGCTTCGGTAATTCCAAACCTGTGCTATGTTAATGAAAAACCAAAGCAAATTGGGTACATTTCTTCCATTTTCTGGAGAAGCCTGTGCTTAGCCACTCGTTACAATATGCTACACAGAGTAATTTTTGATGAAATCTTAGACACAAATAGCATTTTTTCTGCAGATTCCAAATATGTAACTTTTATTTTGAAATATTAATTTTTCCTATTTTCTTTTAATTTCTTTTATGTCCTACCTCCTTAACTCGTGAAACACACTGTTAGTGTTTCTTCCATAACTTTTTCAATTCTCAATCATTTAAAAACAAAATTGTATGGTGCATAAGAGGACACTAACCTCCACGTTCTATGAAAAACCCATGTCAATATTTTTGCATTAAGACCTTCAAAGGCTCTACCCACAAAAGAGGTAATATTTTCGAGGTTTGATCACTTAGACAATTATAAAAAAATTATAAAATTACTGATTTAATTTTTGAAAAATAATGGCGCACAAGTGCTATGTGTTCTCTACATGCATGCCGATTTTTGTAGCTTGATTCCATCATTTAGACCCTCAAAGGCTATACCCACAAAAACATATACCTTATCATTTGCCTGAAAAATAAAAAGTGTCTGTTAGAAAAAATGAAACTTGACATAGCTATACAAATTTTCAATACATAAAAGTTATATATTCGGAAACGTGATTCAATTTCCTACATTTCATCTTTTTTACTCAATGCAAGATATTTTGCGTAAGTAGCTCAAAAAATCCAAGTAAGTTGAGGGATGCCTGCTTTTTCAGTTTTCTATTGCATCTAACGTGCCAAAAGTGACCCTCATTAGCTTGCACTGACCCTATAGTTCCATCCCATGCTTCATTTTCTACAAACTGAACATCTCGATTGATAATAACTTTTCTTGCAACAGGATCATACAACTTGTATGCTTTTGTGTCTTCAGAATAACCAATAAAAATGCATTTCTGTCCTTTATTGTCTAATTTCCTTTTCAGCTCATCTGGAACATGTGCGTATGCTACACAACCAGATAATTTTAAATGTGAAACACTATGTTTCATACCTATCCATGCTTCTTGTGGAACTTTGTTCTTCATGCTCTTCGTCGGACATCAATTCATGATGTATACAGTAGTTGCCACTTCTTCAACCCAGTATTCATTTGACAGATGCATGGCTACCAACATATTGCGCGCCATCTCCATATAGGTTCTGTTCTTCCTCTCTGCGATACCATTTTGCTGCGGTGTATACTGCGCAGTGAATTGCTTTTGTATGCCATGATTTTTGCAAAAAATTAAGAAATCATTTGAAACATACTCACCACTTCTATCTGTTCTTAATATCTTGATGTTGTAACCACTTTGCTTCTCCACAAGTGCATTGAACTGCTAAAAACAACTAAACGCATCAGATTTATGTTTTAGAAAATAAAACTAAGTTTTTCTTATGAAATCATTAATAAATGTGAGAAGATAAGTGCATCCTCCCATGGTCGGTGTTTGCATCGGTCCAAAAATATCAGAGTGCACAATTTCAAGTGGTGTGCGAGTTCTGTATGACTTTCTGACTGGAAAAGTTTCTCTATGTTGTTTGCCAAAAATACAGGCTTCACAAATTCTCTCTGAATTTTCAATCAATGGCAATCCTTTTACCATGTCCTTCATATGCAGTAACTTCATCCCACCAAAATTCAGATGTCCAAATCTGAAGTGCCATAACCACGATTCATCCTTTATTTCTGTTTGAAATGCTGTTTGCATTTTGCTGTCTTTTTCTTCATTGTTGCAGTGAATTTCTGCTTCTTTGCTCTCTGCGCTAAACGCAATTCCAAAATTTTCATTCTATCTTTCATGAACAACTTGAATTGTTTTTCCTTTTATGTTTGGCCTTATCCTCAAATGAAACAAGAAATTGCTTGTCATCTACACTTCGACTATTAACTGATTGCTTGGATATATGTCCTTGATCACACAAAGCTTTCCTATCATGTGAACTATGTATCATTTCTCCATCAACTATCCAATACTCATCAGATTATGCTTCAAACCTTGAACATAATAAACATCAGGCATAAGTTTATGCTCCCCCTGTTTGGTTAGAATATCTACAGTACCCTTACCCAAAATAGTGACTTGAATATTGTTTCCAAGTGTGACATCAGTTTGAACTGATTTATCTAGACTAGAAAATAGATTTAAATTACCAGTCACGTGATTGTTACAGCTTGAGTCTAAATACCATATGTCATTTGGGTTTTTTTGGACAACATTGCATTCAATTGGTGATGCACATGCTAAGAACAGTGAGTTGTTCGGAGTGTTCTTGTTGCTTGAATGTGTTTGGACTTGCTTTCCTTGGTCATACTGCTTCTTCCTACATTCATATGCGAAGTGTCCATACTTCTTACAGTAATGACATTGAATTTTTTATTTATCATACCTTTGTCCACTTGGCTGAGTGGGAGACTAATTCTGACCTCTAATAGTGCCATGTGCAGGGCTGCTGCTGCGACCTCCTCTGAAAGAACTTCTTCCTCTGCCTCTAGATTTTGATCTTCCTTTGCCTCTTCCACGACTTATGGATGACTGTGCTGCGAATGCACCTTCCAATGATGTATCTGCGTTACTGATTTTATGTGCATGATTGAGTAATGAGGCTTGCAACTCATCAATAGTAAATTGGGACAGACCTTTGTTTTCCTCCAGGATTACAACTAAATATTCAAATTTCTTTGGAAGAGCTCTAAGAACTTTTTCAACAATTCTTTGGTCACCTAGAGTTTCTCCATGAGCATTTATTTGAATAACCAGACCAATAACATGAGTATAGAATGAGTCTACTGACTTTGTCTCTTTCATTGACAAATATTCAAAATCTCTTCTAAGAATTTGTAGTTTCGCAGTCTTTACCTTGTTCAAACCTTAATAAGAAGTTTCCAGTGTGTCCCACACTTCCTTAGCTGACTGCACTGCTACTATTCTTGGGAGTATGGATTCATGTGTTGCTTGATGTATGCAGAACAACGCCTTTCCATCTTTTTTTCTCTGCTCCTTTAAGACATCCTTCTCAACTTGTGTGAGATTGTTGTATGTTGCTAGATCTACTGGTTCTGCATAACCATTCTAAACTATTTCCCATACATCTTGACCTCTAAATAGAGCTTTCATAGTTAGAGACCAATATTCATAATTTTTACCAGAAAATATTGGAGTTTGCAAATTACCAGAAGTGGAAGCTTTTCTTAGCTTTAATTTTTTTTCCCTTTTGTAAATACAATTCTTACTATACCAGATCAAAGAAAAAAGGACACACCGCAGTAAAAAAATAAATATTTTTCTTTTCTTTGCTTTAGAACTGGGCTTGTCGTAGCAAATACTTTCCACTAAATTTTCTTCCTTATTTTTGTCGAACACTTTTCTACCTGCGCACTTTTTACTACCCAGAGATTAACTGCGCATTTCGACTTTCTAAGTTGAACTTTGCTGTGTAGTTCTCTGACCTCGTGGAACTTTGACTTTGTATGAACTTCGCACTTCACACAAATTTACTTTTGCAAACTTCTTTAACTTTTGCGAAGATTAAATGCATAAGTTAAACTAGGAACATTTACCACCAATACTTGGAAATCTTGATTTCTTTTACAGACCGTAAATGTAAACAACATTTACGTATCTACAGAGAGATGAGATTTTACTTAATCTTCACGCTTTTTCACTTCTTCTCTTCACTCGTACATCTTTAGAAGCTACAGGGTTACATTAAAGACTGTAATAAATTTCTATCTAAGAAGTTTCGGGCTTGCGAAATACAAACCCGGCTACTTAAATACTAACTTGCTATGAGCCGGATTGGCTGCAAACTGACTGCCATTGCAATCTGAAAAAATGACTGACTGAAGTCTCACATAGCCAACGCATCTGATACGCTATTAGCTCATAAATAAAATATTTCCAACATGGAGTTGATTCTTTTCAAAGAGATATCACTCTCTTCACGAGAGGTAACAAAACAATTAAATGAATCTAAAGATTATTTCTTCAACGAGAAAGAGATACCTCTCTCGTTTTGCCACATTTAGCATTCAAAGAACAACAAACAAACACGTGTATACCAAACTAACTAAGAGGAATTAGTGTCCATCCTCTAGCATAACAACAGAATGTAATAATATCAAATAAGAATAAGGAAGGGTCCTTTGTTCTATAAAGAGACACCACTCTCTTCTTGAATCTACTTAAGATATTAACCAACAATTATATGTACTATCAAGTGAACTTGGATCAGTCCTCTTGCTGAGGTCGTCCTCTATTTAATCAATTCATATATATATATACTGAAGTAATAAATCGATATTGAAAGGAAAGAGGGTCGAACCTTATGCAAAGGTCGTCCAGATGCACTCGTCTTCCTCCTATGCAGGCTATCGACTAATAGGATACGCAGTTTTCTTCTTACGACGAATGGGTGTGCACCTGCTGCCATTTTCTATTGAAAAGTAAAACACACTTCACCAAAGCATGATCAACAAACATTGCACCCTACGTATCTAAAAATAGGTAAAAACAAAGAAATTGAGTTGTCATATATATCCAAGAGCTCTTCGCTCCTCTCTTCTCGAAAATATATCCAAAGAGCTCTTCGCCCTACTACTTTTTCTCCTGCTATGTTCCCGACATTGTCGTCAAATAAAAACTGTAGAAAGAGTTGAGTAAGTATCATTGTAAAAATGCCTAAAAGAATTAAGGAAAATGCTGGAAACTTATTGTTCTTTGTGGATCTGCATTTGCAATTGTGATTCGCTTCATGGCTTCAATTGAGGGCTTGATAAAAACAAGAGAAGTACTCGGTTTGCATTCATCAATTTGCTAATTAAAAGGATAAGCCATATTAAGGCTCTCAAAGCAGATGACATCCTCAAAACAATCTTCCAGGCCATGCATGAGTGTTATCTGAATTTGTGAATATATGCACATAAGGTTGAAAAACAACTATAGTTGGTCAGATTTCATTTCATTTTGGGAGAAATAATGCGTCAGATTTCATTTCATTTTGGGAGAAATAATGCGTGATCCACTGCATTTATCCACATGGAAGCAACCTTATATCTTTTTGTTTGTGCTAATAAGGCTTTATGTTCTTTTGAAGTTGACCTAAAAATTGAATTTATGCAGCTCAATACCAAATACTAACCAATTTCCTTTGAGGCATGCTCATCAAAATGCTCCTTAGAACAGGGTCAGGTTTAGGGTCAGGTTTAATGACTTCATATGGTAAGCTCCCGTGCACAAAAATAGAAATTAAGAAAATACACATGTATAAGATTTTTTTATAAAATGCTAATAAGGTATATGCACTTATAGCTAGATGAATTTTCGTTATCTGAGGGGGAAATAGATGTGAGTGAGGGGATAAATAGAGGTGAATGAATTGCATAGAAAGAATGTCCTATCTAATTTGGGATGCAATTTAGGAATTAATGACATAAAAAGTAAAGTGCAAATGATGATAATTTATTTATATTTTTCAGAATTAAAACATTTTAGTTCTCTCATAGCAATGTATATGGGCTCTCCTTTTAATTCTCACTGTAGAGAAAGGAAAAATATGACATAGATAATAGTTCATAGCATTGAAAAAAATGGTACTTGTGATATTCATCTGCATCAACCTCAACCTAGTTTAGACCTCATGACCTGGTTTCTGCAATTTTAAATAACAACAAATAGTCACAGCTAAATCCTTAAAGCAATGATACCTTTGTTCTGCTCTAAGTGCACCTCACAAAATATGTCCAACCATACCAAGAAACAAGTCAAAACACTTGATTCTGAGGGATCCTATCAAATAATTGAAATTACAAAATTCCTGCAGGTTGACAAAAAAAAATTGGTGTGGATAATGTCTTCTTAAACTCCTTTGTCTTATAATTATGAGAATATTCACAACACAAAGCCTAATCAATAATATTTGAAATTAGAAATCACTAAACACGTGAGATACAAGTTTTGATCAAATGACAAAATCTATTACATTCCAAATTCTTATCAATGCAAAAACAAATCCCAACATAAGATATACCACTGCAGTAATAATAACTTGTTATAATGAAGGGCACAAAGCATGGTAGTGCCACACTATGCTATATCATAAGCAAAGGTCTTGCAATAGAAATAATCATGGAAATTTCATGGGCTATTTATTGATAATTTCATTTCACTATAATTATGATAAAGTTTAAATTTATCCACCACTTAACCTTCTAGAATATGAATCATGTTATTTTCTCGCAGATTGAAAATGGAGGGAAAATAACTTACTCTTAGCCCTGCCATAGTAGTTCCATTGGTTTTATAAAACTGTGTACGAGATCCGGAAACAACTTCTCTGGTGAAGCCGAAAACTTGTGCAAGAAACTCTGCAACAACGTTAATCAAATTCATTAAACAACATTCAGGGAAAAAACTAATTAAATTCTAGTAGCGGATGACAAAACTAATATGTATCTAAAAATTAATACGGGATTGAATTTACAACATACCATCAATATGCTTTCGGCAGGCTGTGGCAATACCCGTACTGGAAGGGTACAGGGTATCGTCCAAATCTGTGAGAAAACAAAACTATCGTCTAAACTCGTTCACATAAAAGATCTTCCAAAAAATACATTAGAGGTGGAAAATACAACGGTATTTCATTTATCGACTGAGCAAAGTTTTGTATTTACTTTTAAATTTCCAGGTTTGCGCAGGCCCAGTGAGAAAATACCAGCGTTTTTTTAAAGAAAACATTGAGCTCAAGCAGGCGAAAAATGGTTACCTGCTATTCTGAAGGAATCAAAGTATGGCCAGATTTACAATCATTACATAAAAAGTCACTCTCAAGAAACAAGTGTCACAAAGCAAGATTTGAACCCACGTGGGGAGGATAACAACATTCCTCCCAACCACCCAATCTACACTCAATTGACTATATAGACCCCAAATACTTGTACAAAGAAGTATGCCAAGTTCCTCTATGATGTAATTACGAGGTTGCGATGTGAAATGAAATAGCTGGAACAGACAGTGATAAATCAATAGCATTGAATTTGTAAACTCATTTTCAGATGAGCACTCTTGGTTGATTTTAGGTGATGATGTTAGAATTGACACATTAATATTATTAATGTGATTGTTGTTAGTAAAATATTAATAAAATAAAATTATTCAATAATTTTAATGAAATACACATTTTAATTTAAACATTACTATTATTAATTTAATAAAATAATTTAATTGGTAATATTGTTATTTAGTTAATAACAATATTAATTAATTATTAATATTGTTATTTAGTTAATAATAATATTAATTAATTAAATAATTGATAATATATTTAATAATATATTAATTTCATTTAATACAATAAATATTTCAAACTATAGTCATACATAAAAAAAAATTATAGATTCTAGGCTAAATTAATAAAGGGTAAGTTAAAACTATATAATCCATAGTTAATCAATTTACATATGTTATCCTTTCCATCTAAGGTGGGACTTTCCATCTAAAGTGGGAATATATGTGATAAAATCCATAGATACATCTATCCATTTTTTTATCTTAAATATGAAGGGGTTGAAGGAGACTTGAAGGGATTACTTATTCAAATTTCTAAAATATATAAATAAGAAAGGAAAGATGCAACATATTACACAAACACAATTAAGGTACATTACACAATAAGTGAGGAGGGGAACACAAAATCTATGTATTCAATATACTGACATTTGAAACATTTCATGATAATTCAATCCATAATGCAAAAATATTCAATAAATCCAACAACAACAAAAATGAACATTCCCCATAAGTGTTATGACAAAATAAAATAGAACCAAACTATATGTCAAAATCACATCTATATAATTGGTGTTTAATGCAAGGCTATTGAACTAAACAATCCTTGTGCGAAGCTTTAGCTTGAGGTCATTCAAATTGATCTCCTCCAATATGAATTTTTCATTAAATCTCATGAGGAATAACTTACACATGTGCTTAGCTTCCCAATCTTGAAACATAGCTACTCACCTAAGGATTCAACCATTGGTTTTCTACAAACCTTATGAAACCCCTTTTCATCTCCCAAGTCTGAATTGTGCCAACAACATGACAAGTGGTTAAAGTTCGCAACTCTAATATGATATCCAATCATAAAAGATGACAATGTTTGATGATGGGAATCCTAGGAAGTCATGGTCAAAGTTTGCAACTCTAATATGATATCCAATCATAAAAGAAGACGATGTTTGATGATGGGAATCCTAAGAAGTCATGGTCAGATGGTAGTTTGCTAGATGGAAAATTTCAATATGTAACCAAAAACATCTAATAGTGGTGCTAGATAATCCTTTAACAATTATAAAAATATGTAGAAGAACAGCCCCCTTCAAAATGTCTTCAACCTTTATGATTGGATATCCAATCATAAAAGATGACAATGTTTGATGATGGGAATCCTAGGAAGTCATGGTCAAAGTTTGCAACTCTAATATGATATCCAATCATAAAAGAAGACGATGTTTGATGATGGGAATCCTAAGAAGTCATGGTCAGATGGTAGTTTGCTAGATGGAAAATTTCAATATGTAACCAAAAACATCTAATAGTGGTGCTAGATAATCCTTTAACAATTATAAAAATATGTAGAAGAACCGCCCCCTTTGAAATGTCTTCAACCTTTAATTATAATGTTTTGAATAGGTCATACTGAAAAACCATTATTGTTATAACCATGTGGAGGTCAACGTTGTGAATCAAAAGCATTTCATAGAAAAATGATATTATCACATATGTACAACTTATAAAATTGAACTTATAAAAATGAAAGAAAAGACAAGCTAGGTGGACTTGATTTATGTGAGCATCACCTTTTGTAATGAATACAACTTATAGAAAGACAAGCTAAATGGACTTGATTTATGTGAGCATCACCTTTTGTAATGAATACTAATGACTTGCTCTATCCATATAACCCAAAAAATGTTATTTCTAATAATATATATTTTTTCTTTATATATATATATATTTTTTATTTTAATTTTTCTGCGGAAACGATGTACGGGAAACCTACCAATACTTCCCCACATTTTGTGGATGGTAAATCGTTGGCCAACAATAACGGTTTGGCCTAACCCCTAAGGACTCAAGACTCGAACTCGTGACCTCCCCCCGTATCGAGAGAGTGTTCGCACGTCTTACCAATTGAGCTAACCCTTGGGGCTAAATTTATATATATTTTTCCTTTATACATGTGACCAAATTTTTATAATTTTTTATTTTTCAATTTAATTTATGAATATTATAAACATATTTTACATTGAACACGATATTTATATACATTTCATTCATACTCGACACGACATTTATATACATTTCATTCATACTCGATACATCTAATTTTTTATGTAATTATAAATACACCTCAGTACATTTCATGCAATTATTGAGTTGAGCCCATAGTGTTTTCTCTAATGATAAATTAGAATGTAATGTAACATTTATTAATGGTAAGATCTAACTTCAATTTTTTTTACAAAGTCAAATTGATACAAAGTGTGCATCCTAGGAATTGAGATGATGAAACTTTGTGTGTTCACGATACTAAGTGTGAGACTTACATATTCCGGTGATAAACTATGAAGATAATACATCATGTAAGTGACGAGAAAATTATATTGATAGTGAGATCTTTAAATAATGAGAGATCAAGTTTGTATTAATACTTGTGATGCAATTGGCATACTTTATGAAGATAGAGAGATCGGGATTGGAGAGATGGAGACGTAGGAACTATGGAGAACTAGGGTTTGCAGGGAAGTACAGGCTTGGGTTGGTTCTAGGTGGAAGGAAGCTGTTGGAAGAGCCCCCTTAGGATACAGACAGTGAAGAGGGCATGAGCAATGCCACGAGTGTGGGGCTGTGGTCCCTCCCTTGCCTAATGACAAGGGGAAAGGAGTAGACAAGGGGACAGAGATAGACCTCCATTCTGGAACGGGAGGAGAAGGGACTAGTGGAATCAACAAATCGATTTAGGTAGTGGGAGAAACCAGGAAACCAAGGCAGTGTGTGCCGAAATCCAAAAATGTACCAAAGCTTCAGATCAGCTCGGAAAGAGTCAAGGCTGACATTCAGTACATGAAATATCATGCGCTTATTGGAAAATTTGTTGGAATTTGGCGAGTGGAGAAGGCTCTAGTCTGGTGGATTAATGCAACTTGGAAACCGCAAGGCCATTATGACCTCCAACTTGGGGCCAAAGGGTTCTTCACGGTAATCTTTTTCAACAATTCAGACCGCACTCATATCTTCGATAATGGGTCGTATTTATTTAACTCTACAGGGTTGTACTTACGCCCATGGAAAGAACGCTTCGACCCTAATAAAGAAAATATAGCGATCGCCCCTGTTTGGATTCACTTGTATTCTTTACCTATAGAATACTGGAAGGAGGAAATTCTTACCGACATAGGCAACACCTTGGGAGTGTTTGTTAAGGTTTTTGAGCAAACAAAGAAAATGAGGTATACCTCATATGCCTGTATTTGTCTCTATATGGACATCTCTCAAGATCTTCCAGAAGGGATTGAACTAAGCTGGGAAGATGAGGAGTGGTTCTCGGCGATTGACTATGAGCAAATCCCATTTCAATGTCGAGGATGTCATTAGCATGGACATATTTTCCGTGATTGTCCGCTAAACAAACAGCCTATAGCTACCTCCAATGCAGACATAAAAGACTCGGAAGGTTTCACCAAAGTGGCAAATAAGAAGCGTCCAGCCAAGCAAGGAATTAGGCCAGAGATTCACAAGGAAACTCAGACGCACAATCGTTTTGAAGTTTTGTAGTCAGAAAAGGAGAAAGCAGTCATGGAGGAGGGACAATCCAAAGAAATGTCGGACAATGATCCCACCCACATATTGGATACTCCCACCCAGGACGCAGAGAAAGAAACAGTGGGGGAGGATGTTTCCATGCATGGGGAGGAAGGAGAGGAGATGGAACTGGGATAACTCGACCTGGAAGTGCCGGAGGCAGCATGTACAAACGATATTCCGGCCTCCATACCCCCGCAATAGGTTTCTCTATAAGAGAAAGCTATAATCATGACTAAAGCACTCAAGTATCTGGGCATAACTTCAGAATCCCATAAAGAAAATGAAGGGACAAAGAAAGGCCGAGGGGAAAAACGAGGAAGATGCAGTAATATTCAAAGAATCCAAATGGTTGGGGTGAAGCTGGTAGCCTCAGGACAATATCCCACCATGATGTGGCACTAGCTTCTTCCTCCCCCAAATTGTTATAAGATGCGGATTATATATTGGAATATTAGAGGTTGTAATAGTCCTCTGAAGACCCTCTTCTGAGATGGAAGATAGAGATTGAAATCCCATCCATAGTTTTCCTTGAAGCAACAAAATGCTCATAAGTGGACCTCCAGTCCTTCGGGAAGTGAACATGGAAACAATGTGAGGTTATAGCAAGTGAAGCAACGAGAGTGGTTGGGGGGAGCAACATTTTATGGAACCCCGAGGAGGTAAGTCTATTCGGCTGGATGGTTTCCAAGTTTATCCTATCGACTTATTTTCATGTGATAGGAACGAGAATCTGAGGCTTTCTATCCAATGTCTATGGACCCTCAACATCTAACCAGAAGACCTCCTTCTTGGACTCTCTGCTTAACATAAAGGAGGTGGCCGGTACACACCCTTGGGTCATGGGAGGAGACTTCAATTTGATCCAAATATTTGAGGAGAAGCGAGGATGAAACTGTCGCTTAAACCCCATTAGTGAACAATTTAATGAAGCAATAGAGGCTCTAGACTTAATCGATGTCAGAACTTCCAACAATGTTTTTATTTGGAACAACAAAAGAGTAAGGGATAGAAGCATAGCTTCTCGGTTAGACCAATTTTAGGTTTGGAGTCTATCATGATGGGTGGTGGGGAGTTGGCTATCGTGGTACTCCCCTCTGTTGTATCTGACCACTGGTTGATCAGTCTGGAATGGAAACGGATAGGGGGAACCTTCGAAGACCTTTTCGGTTTGAGCAATTATGGCTCCTCCATCTGGAATTTCTAGAACAACTTTGTCAGTGGTGGTAGGACTCGAATCCCATCTCGGGAACATTATTGTACCGATTTCAACAAAAACTTAAGTACCTAAAAGACAAAATCAAGAATTGGAATTCAGAAACCTTTGGGAACATTTTCCAAGGGAAAAAACAGTTAGACCAAAAAATGAAAGAGGTGCAGCATGCCGCAATGTCCCAGGGTTACTCTGTGGAGTTAATGGAGCAAGAAAAAAACCTTCTAAAAGAAATCAACCTTAAGGAACATCGGGAAGAGATCCTCTGGAAACAAAAATCCAGGATTCGGTGGTTGAAAGAAGTGTTGATGTATATGTAACTTCGGAATGTATTTCATCTATGTATATTGTACTCCTATAGAGATGTTATTATTCCTCTATACGGAAGTGTCGTCATTTGTATTGACAAGTGTCGCAAGTGTAGTAACTTGCCGATGGGTTATTAGACCACCATGTGTGGGGTCGGCCCTGATTAAGTTAACCATGGGTTATTAGACTGAGTTAGACAAGTCAACCCTTTTGGTTTATTTGGTAGGACAGGGTCTGTATAAATAGAGATTTGGAGATCTCTATTTGATCATCTCATTACTTACTCTTCCATCACTCGGAAAGTGGTGCACATGTGAGGAGGAGGATCAGCTTCTAGGAGAATACTATCTCTTGTACTTTGGTTGTATCATTTCTCTCTCTATCTCTGTGGAAGTTGTGGGGTTTTTCACCTTTATGGTTTTCCCAATGAAACTCTGTGTGTCTATTGTCTCATGTGATTGCTTGGTGTGATTGATATGCATTGTTATACTTGATATGCTGTACATGTTATTCTCTCAGTAAAGATCCTAGAGTATATTGAATTAATGCTAAAAAATTAACATGGTATCAGAGCTTCCCTGAGAAGAAGACATTGTGCAGTGGCAGAAACTAGGGTTTCTTGTTTATTGGGTTTCTCTCCATAGATTTTGGAAAAGCAGTAATGTAGATTGACTCTACTCATCAAGGAGAATCTTTATGTCCAATCAGAATTCAATTTTGGGCACTTTCATTTTTGGCCCTAAAACTTAGGGTTTCCACAAAAATAGGAATTTCTGAATTCTGAGGACATAGCTGGAAGATCCTTGGAAAAATCGAAGTTTAGAGCTTTGGATTGAGATTTTTGGTTGGGTGAAGCTTCGGGAAACTAAAACCCTAATTCTGGGTCCTCCCCAGTGAATCCAGGAAGACTAAAAGGCATTTCTGAAGGGTGAAGCTTTGCAGATTTCAAATTCTGAATATACCAAGATGATCAGCTCATTAAGGTGCATCTTTATATCCTTTCAGAAAGTTGAAATTCACATTTTGAATTTTTAGGGTTTTTCTAACAAACCCTAATCCGAGACGAGATCCAATTTTCAGCAAATCAAGTGGTAAGACCTAAATCTTTTATTTCCATTTGAGTTTCTCATTAAAATGTCTCACCACACCAAGCTTGAGGATAAGCTTGAAGGGGTTGGTAAATTTCGAGCATGGAAGTATAGGATTGGGTTAATCCTAGAAGAAAATGAAGTGGACACTTACACAAGTAAAGAGGTCCCTATCCCAGAGGGAGAAGAGGTTAAGGCCTTACATAAGAAAAACTTGGTCAAGGCAAAGAGGATCATTGTTGATTCTATCAAAGACCATCTCATACCACATGTGTCATCTCTGAAGACACCCAAGGAGATGTTTGATTCCTTGACCAAGCTATTTGAAGGAAAGAACATAAATCGGAAGATGACTCCGCAGAACCAATTGAAAGGGGTAAAGCTTCAGAATGGAGAGACCATTCAATCTTATTTCTCTAAGGTCTCTCAGATCAAGGAACAACTTGAAGCTGTAGATGAAGTGGTGGATAATGGTGAAGTTGTCATGACCACTTTGAATGGCCTGCATAGGTCATGGGATTCCTTCATTCAAGGAATATGTGCAAGAAGGAAGTTGATCTCCTTCAGTAGACTATGGGAGGAATGTTCACAAGAAGAGGCTAGGCTTGTAGCCCGAGAAGAAAATATGGGAAGTGAAGATCAAGCTCTCATAGCTCACACCAAAAGAAGCAAGCCTAAGAAGGAGCACTCTCATCACAAGAAACCTCTTAAAAAGGGTAAGAAGGATCTGAGATGCTTCACATGTAATGAGAAGGGACACTTTGCTGCAGATTGTCCCAAGAACAAAAGGGACAACAACTTCAACAAGAAGAAGGGAAACAAGAAGAGATATCGTGCTCATGCTACTGAGGATGATGAACCTCCCAAGAAGAAGGCTAAAGCAGAAAGTGATGACTCATCTAGTGAAGATGAATATGTTCTAATTTCTGCTCTCACAGGTACTATCTCTCATGGATGTAATGATTGGCTTATTGATAGTGGGGATTCCAAACACATGACTGGGTTTAAAGAATCTTTTGCAAATCTATCTGAACATGAGTCACCCCATAAGGTGAAACTTGGGGATGACTATCAATATCCTATCAAAGGAAGTGGTGAAGCCTCCTACAATATAGACTCTAGGAAGTCTTTGAAGATGAAAGATGTTCTATATGTACCTGGGCTCAAGAAGAACCTACTCTCCATATCTGCATTGGATGCCAAAGGTATGAGGGTTGCATTTGTAGATGGCCAAGTCCTAATGTGGCCAAAGGGTAAAACTATAGATGATGCAGTAGTGATTGGAGAGCAAGAAGAAGGATTGTACAAATTGAAGGGACAACCTGAGCATGCCATGGTACATGAATCCATGGAGCCAAGTGAACTTTGGCATAGAAGGCTTGAACATGTGCACTATAGAGCACTACCAATTGCAAGAAAAGCTGTAGAAGGTCTTCCTGAAATCAAGACAAAGCATGATGGTATTTGCAAAGGATGTGCAAAAGGAAAGAACATTAAGAAGGCATTTCCAAGCAGTGAAAGCAAAGCTAAAGGGATCTTGAAAATTATCCACTCCAATGTATGCGGTCCAATGTCATCCAGTTCTCTGAGTGGGTATGTATACTATGTCTCTTTCATTGATGATTTCTCTAGGAAGACTTGGGTTTATTTCTTGAATAAAAAAGATGAAGTGTTTGATAAGTTCAAGGAATTCAAAGCCTTGATGAAAAATCAAATTGATAAGAAGATTAAGACCTTCAGATTCGATAATGGTGGAGAATTCACTTCAGGTGATTTCAAGAAGCTATGCAGTGATTCAGGGATTAAGAGGGAGTTGACTGCTCCCTACAATCCACAATAGAATGGAGTTGCAAAAAGGAAGAATAGAACAATCATGGAAGAAGCACGGGAAATGTTGCATGACCAGGATCTTCCTATGCATCTATGGGCAGAAGCAGCTAGGACAGTTGTATATGTGCAGAACAGAACACCTCACAAGATATTGGACAATAAGATACCAGAAGAGGTATTCTCTGGTAAGAAACCTGAAGTGAACCATCTCAGAATATTTGGTTGTCTAGTATACACTCATGTTCCAAAGGAAGAGAGGACAAAGCTAGATCCTTCAGGAAAGAAAGGCATCTTTGTGGGGTACGGTGAAAGCTTGAAGGCTTACAGAATATACTTTCCAGGGTTCACGAAGATTGATGTCAGCAGAGATGTAACATTTGATGAAAACTCAGCCTTCATCAAATCAAGAAAGACACCTGTTGAAGATCATGAAGAACCAAAGAAAAACATATTTCAAGACACCACCATGACTGAATCAATTCCAGGAGCAGATCGTGAAGTTGAAGATCCATAAATACCTATAGATCCACCCCGTGAAAATAACTCTCACAAGAGGAAATATGCATGGGCTAGAGAGCTCATTCAAGATGTAGAAAGATATGGCATTCCAGAATAAGAACACAAAGCAAAGAAGAGAACTAGATCACATACCAGCTATGTTGCTTTACTCTGTGATATTATGAACAAAGAACCTTCCAATTATGAAGAGGTAGCGGAAAAGAAAGAATGGAAGGATGCCATGGTCGAGGAATACCAGTCGATCATGAAGAATGATGTTTGGAATATAGTCCCAAGACCTGAAGGGAAGTCTGTTGTGACTTCCAAGTGGATCTACAAGATCAAGCATGATGCAGATGGAAGTATAGAAAAGTACAAAGCGAGATTTGTAGCTTGTGGCTTCTCTCAGAAAGAGGGAATAGACTATGAAGAAACTTTTGCTCCTGTAGCCAGATACACCTCCATTAGATCAGTACTTGCCCTGGCTGCAATGATGAAATGGAAGATACACCAGATGGATGTCAAGATAGCTTTCTTGAATGGTGTAGTCGAGGAGGAAGTGTATGTGGAGCAGCCACTTGGTTTTGAGACACATGACAGGGAGTCATATGTGTGTAGACTGAAGAAAGCCTTGTATGGCTTGAAGCAAGCTCCTAGGACTTGGTATGGTAGGATAGACAACTTTCTATCTAGTTTGGGATTTACTAAGAGTAAAACAGATTCCAACCTTTACTACAAGGTTGAGGAAGACAATCCTGTAATACTACTCTTGTATGTGGATGACCTGTTTGTAACAGGAGAGAATGGATTGATTGCCGATACCAAGAGGAAGCTTGCTGCCGAGTTCGAGATGAAGGACTTGGGTATGATGCACTACTTTCTAGGCATGGAGGTGTGGCAGAGTGCAGATGGAATCTTCCTTGGACAAGGGAAGTATGCAGTAGAGATCCTGAAGAGGTTCGGGATGATGGACTGCAAGGCCATGGCCACACCTATGGCATCGAACTTGAAGCTTCTGTGTGATGCTTCATCTAATCCAGTTGATATCATGATGTATCGTCAGATGATTGGGTCCTTGATGTACTTGATGAATACGAGACCAGATATTTGCTTTGCGGTGAACACATTGAGCCAGTTCCTGACAGATCCCAGAGGTGTTCACCTGGTTGCTGTAAAGCATATTCTAAGGTACCTGAAGGGTACAATTGATTATGGGCTCAAGTATGATGTGAGTCAAAAGTTTAACCTATAGGGTTATGTTGATTCAGATTGGGTAGGCAGTGCTGTAGATAGGAAGAGCTCATCTGGGTGTTGCTTCGGTATGGGATCAGGTGTGATCTCTTGGTTTAGTAGGAAGTAGTCCTGTGCAGCACTGAGTATAGCCGAAGCAGAGTATGTTGCAGCTTGTTCGGCTAGTTGTGAGACAATATGGCTCCGGAAGCTACTGCCTAAGTTATTTGATCTCCCACTGGAGGCTACTGGTATCTTTTGTGACAACCGGAGTTGTGTGAAGCTGTTTGAGAACCCAGTGTTCCATGACAAGTCAAAACACATTGAGATCAAATATCACTATATCAGGGATATGGTGCATAGAGGAGTAGTGAAGCTCCTGTATGTTGCGACGGATGAGCAGGGTGCAGATGTGTTGACGAAACCACTAGCCAAAGTGAAGTTTGAGTACTTCAGAGAGAGGCTTGGTGTTCTTCAGATTGACGACACTTCGAGGAAGAAGTGATGGACACATTTGTTGGAAGCCATTCCAAGCATGGTGAGAGGAGGATCCTTCCCATGATTGTGGATGTAAGCCCTGGATGATGAGCATCAGGACGATGCTCCAGTTACTGCTCTATATATGCATCATGTTTGATGCTTGTTATGATCGGTTGGATCATGTATATGTATATGCATCATGTTGAATGCTTGTTATGATCAGTTGGATCATGTATATGTATATGCATCATGTTGGATGCTTGGACCATGTATCTGTATATGTATCAGGTGGATACGTTGTATGATCAGGTAGATCATGTATGTTGATATATATCGGGTGGATACATTGTATGATCAGGTGGATCATGTATTTGTGTATGTATCAGGTGGATACATTGTATGATCAGGTGGATCATGTATGATGATATGTATCAGGTAGATACTTGGTATGCATCAGGTGGATGCATTGTATGATTAGGATGATCATGGATGACGAGCTTCACGATGTTGCTCCAGATGACATTCATCAGGACAATGCAGTGATGATGATCAGGATGATCATGTACATCAGGACGATGTATGGTGAGTATCAGGTTAATACTCTATGGCCGTGGACAAGTTGTGCAAGGGTAGCATGTAATAAGTCCTGGAGATCTGGACAAGATGAAAAGGGCCTCAGATTCTCTTTAGAGATCTTGCTTGGCAAGACACTCTTTTAAGGTTTTGCTAGACCACATGTAATAAGTCTTGGAGATTTGGACAGGATGAAAAAGGCCTCAGATGCTCTTTAGAGATCTTGCTTAGCAAGACACTTTTTAAAGGTTTTGTGGTAGGGGTCACATGTAATAAGTCCTATATATTTGGACAGGATGAAAAAGGCCTTAGATGCTCTTTAGAGATCTTGCTTGGCAAGACACTCTTTTAAGTTTTTGTGATAGTCACATGTAAAAGATCCTGGGAGATCCGATAGGTTGAGCTATGTGCTCGTAAAATGCCTGGGATGCTCTTTCGAGGTTTTGCTGACGCATGTAATCAGTCCTGAGGATTCCACAGTATGGCCAATGATGATGAAGACCTACAGGTGGTGGGCCTACATCCTGTATGAAAAAGGACTGGCTCTGTAGAACTTCCTATGACGAGTAGATCGGAGATTGATTGAGATAGCAGTAGAAGTGACGATATCGATGATTCGTTGATGATGATCCAGAGAAGAAGACTTGTACCAGTAGATCTGTGTCGAGAAATACCTTTCTAGTTAAGAGGGAGTGTTGATGTATATGTAACTTCGGAATGTATTTCGTCTATGTATATTGTACTCCTATAGAGATGTTATTATTCCTCTATACGGAAGTGTTGTCATTTGTATTGACAAGTGTCGCAAGTGTCGTAGCTTGCCGATGGGTTATTAGACCACCATGTGTGGGGTTGGCCCTGATTAAGTTAACCATGGGTTATTAGATTGAGTTAGACAAGTCGGCCATGTTGGTTTATTTGGAAGGACAGGGTCTGTATAAATAGAGATCGGGAGATCTCTATTTGATCATCTCATTACTCACTCTTCCATCACTCCGAAAGTGGCACACATGTGAGGAGGAGGATCAGCTGCTAGGAGAAGACTATCTCTTGTACTTTGGTTGTATCATTGCTCGCTCTATCTCTGTGGAAGTTGTGGGGTTTTTCACCTTTATGGTTTTCCCAGTGAAACTCTGTGTGTCTATTGTCTCATGTGATTGCTTGGTGTGATTGATATGCATTGTTATTCTTGATAGGTTGTACATGTTATTCTCTCAGTAAATATCCTAGAGTATATTGAATTAATGCTAAAAAATTAATAAGAAGGAGAGCGCAACACCAAGTTCTTCCACAAAGCTGCTATTCAACATCGCCAGGGGAATAGGGTGGTTCATTTGAAGAAAATTGATGGTAGTTATGCATAAACACAAACAGAGATGGAGCAGGCTTTGAACGATTTCTTTGCAGATATTTTGGAGGAACCCAACATCAATAGGTGCGCAGCAAGGGAGGAAGTCCTCCATCACATCCCTACGGTGATCATGGCAGACCATAACACTATGCTAATGAAACCAGTAAGCATGGAAGAATTGGATGAGGCCATCAAGCAGATGGAAACAGATAAATCTCCAGGACCAGATGGGTTCACCACTAATTTCTTCCACTCTTGTTGGGACTAGCTAAAAGAGGAAGTGTTGGCACTAGTAGAAGACTCAAGACGCACTATAAGTATTCTAAAGGCCCTCGATGCCACTTTCCTTACGCTCATTCCGAAGGAAATGGGCACGAAAGACCAGGGAAAATTCAGACCTATCGTCCTCTGCAATGTCATCTACAAAATTATAACTAAAGTCATTGCAAACCAGCTGCGTCCACTCCTCCCTATGCTAATTTCACCTGAGCAGGCTGGCTTTGTCGAAGGACAACAAATTCTAGATGGCATAATTCTAGTTCATTAAACTATACACTCTTTGAAGAATGACAAGATTCTAGGTATGCTACTTAAACTTGATTTATCCAAAGCCTATGACAAGCTTAATTGGACCTTCCTGGGAGCAATGCTAAGGACCTTTGGCTTTAACGAGCAATGAATAGAATGGGTAATGAGCCTAGTCTCCTATGAATTTTTCTAGATCCCAGTAAATGGAACACCCTCACAACCTTTCTCAGTCGCACGCGGGATTCGTCAGGGGGACCCATTATCCCCATTCCTATTCATCATCATTGCTGAAGGGCTTGGTAGAATACGTAAATCCTTGCAACAAAGCAACTGCTTCCGTGGTATTGCCCTAAGTGTAGGAATGAACCCCCAAACCCATCAACGATTTGTCGAAGACACTATGTTGATGGCCCCCCCCTCTGTCCAGGAAGCCAAAGGTATCAAAAGAATCCTAGATACCTTAGGCTAAAAGCTAGTGGTCTGGAAATCAACAAGGAGAAATCTAAAGTTCATTTTTTCAATACTCCAAAAATCACTTGCAGGAATATCATTCACATCCTAGAATTTACAGAAGGAAAAATCCCTTCTAAATACTTGGGCGCCCCTCTGGATGACTCCACAATCCGCCAAATTTCTTGGAAGGACTTTCTAGACAAGCTTAAGAGAAAGCTGTAACTTTCGACTTATAGAGCCCTTAATTTCCCAAGCCGTCTTATTCTGGTCAAATCGGTGCTTCAAGCAATGCCCATTTACCTCTTCTCGGTGTTGGCTGCCCCAAAAGCTGTTCTGAAGCAAATCTGCACCATTCAGAGGAATTTTCTTTAGGGAGGAACCCAACAGCATAGGAAATGGGCCCTGGTAAAATGGGACAGCTTGTCCACCCCAAAAGCAGCAGGAGGCCTGGGAGTGCGAGACCCGATAAGTGTCAATAAGGTAATGGGAGCTAAAATCTGGTGGCGGTGGACCACGTACACTGAGGAACCATGGGCATTGTTATGGCACCGCAAGTATGCACCTCACTGGCCCAAGAAAAATATGATCAGATTCGGGGAAGATAAACCAGGCTCACATATATGGAAAGTTGCACAATTGAACAGGGGATTAGTCTAGAGACATAGTTTTTGGGAAATAAGAGATGGAGCCTCCACCTCCTTCCTTCGGGATGCTTGGAAACAATTATCTAGACTGGCAGACATACATGACATACAAGACCTAAAGCTATATCTTCAGAGTAGTCCTCTCGAAAGGGTTTAAGACTTTTGGGAGCCTACCACGGGAGAACAACATTTTAGAAAATGGAAGCCGGAACACTGGTGGCAATCCTATGTCCCAGAGGAGAACCTGGAAAACTTCTACGAGGAACTATGCACCCATCAGATCCCAAAGGTGGATGGACCAGATAAAGTCCGTTGGGGATACACCAAAACTGGGAACATTAGAGAAATTTTGAGGTCAAAAAAGGGCCTCAAAACAAAGAAAATGTACTATAAAATACAACCAATCACATTCTAGTAGATGACATCATCCCCCTTGGTGAGGTGTCATTGCATGAGTTAAGAATGCTTATTTGTCAAATTTTCTATGGTGGATGAAAACACATAGTTAACTAAGGTAGTGGTGTAAGTACTTTTAAGTCATAAAGTAAAGTACTCATAATGAATGTCTTTTCACACTTTCACATAAAATAATATTATTGTCATTTTCAAGTGAAGTACTCTTAATTCATAAAGAAAGTCCTTTCACATTTTTTTATAAAATAATATATTATCATTTTTATGTTTTTAATTTTAAATTATATATTCACTCCATTCTATTTAATAACATAATGTCAAACTAATAAAGAATAATAATAGATTTAATAAATAATAATAATAATAATAATAATAATGCAATGTGGATTATAATAATATTATTGACATTTTACATGTAAATAAATTCTCAATTAAATTACATTATTAAATTCATGAGAAAAATACTAAATATAAAAAGTCAACATAAAATTAAAAAAAAAACTCTTAAAAATGTTTTTTATTATTTAATTTCATTTGCAAGTTCAAGACAAATAAATGTTAAAGGACAATACATTTTTGGGAATTTACAATGAATCTTAGTCACATCAATGTAGACTTATTTTATTAATTTTATTTCTAGTGAATTTTGAAAAGTAACTCAACCATGGTTATTTATATTGTGCATAGAAAAAAGTGTGGGAGGTGACTTGTCATATATACCTACCCCATAAAACCCCCAATTCATAATATTTTAATATATCTCATATTTTTGTAGTACATCTCTTAGGAGGCCCTTTTTTGACCTCAAAATCTCTCTAATGTTTCAATATTGCAGAGGCGATGAGTCTACTTGAAGAATTTGATAGGCTGTCATGGGAGGAGAAATGGAAAAAGGTGTGGTGCGGGAACATCTGGCCCAAAATTGCAACCTTTAGCTAGCTTCTTATTCATCGATGCATCCTAACTTGGGAAAATCTCCTGAAACGAGGCATGATAGGGCCTTCCCGATGATGTCTGTGTTGGAAAGATACCGAAACCATCAACCATCTGCTGGACGAATGCCCTCTTGCTTCTTCAATGTGGGACAAGGGGGAGGAAAGGTTCAGAAAGAATGCAAGGGTCAGAGGTCGTCCAGACCTCACACTAGCTACTTGGCTATCCCAGCCCTTCAAGAACGAGCTCCTCAACAAAATATGGGAATTGTTCCCGGGGTTCATGGTCTGGGAGGTGTGGAAAGAGAGGAATCAACGAACGTTTGAGGGAAAGGAGTGGAACGTAGAGGAAGTCTGGATGCTAATTGAAATAGACCAGAAGGAAACACTCAAACTTAACCAGTGGACATCAGAAGCAAGGAAAGCAGACATTGTAGAAAGATAAATTTTAAATGAATGGGGTATTTTCAACATACCTGTGAGTATTGATAGATTGTGTGGGCGGAATATTCAAAACCAAAGCCCCGACTTTTGGAAATACCCACCAACTGGTACCTTTAAGCTCAACTTTGATGGCGCAGCGAAGGGGGACCCCAGACCAACAGGTTTTGGTGGAGTAGTAAGAAACGATGATGAAAGTGTGCTCAACATCTTCTGGGGAGACATGGGTGAATCAACAAACAATGTCACAGAATTAGAAGGCTTAGTTAGCGGACTGAGATGGGAAATCCAGCAGAACTGGTTACCTTTGACAGTCATGAGGGGGATTCCATGATTATGATCGTAATTGCTAGTCTCATTTAGCGGGGTTCAGCCATATCCAAGATCTCCCAAAACTAGAAGTGGGAGTGTAGACTATCCCAACTGCAACGCCTCCTGTTCAACACTCTGTTCATCCAGTTCATGCATGTTCATCGCAAAGGGAATAAGGTGGTGGATGAACTGGTGAATAAAGGGGTAGGAGCATGTGTCTCATTCCAGGAAGGACCATTGGAGGACACCTGTGACCATGCTCTGAGGTGTCAGTGTTTGGAGATTGTTGCCACTGAGAAAGCCCACTTGGAAGGAATATCAAGTTGAAGTGGTGAAAGGGAACATGGGGCAGAGGACACGCGACCACACATGGGACAAAGGTCTCTTCCCATAAATGATCAAATGATTCATTTAACCATGAACCTAGTAGGAATTATTATGTTAAGTGGAGGCAGGGATGAGAGGATAGCTGAAACTAGCAGCACGAGGCTTACCATTTAATTGTTCATACGATAGCCTAGGTCCGATCTGCCGCGAGCTGGAGGTTTTAATGCTCAGACAAGGATGGATGGATGGTTCAAGGACAGTAATTACGTATGGACTGGCTTCAGCATGTGGGATCGCATTAACCTCTTCCAGGCTTGAGAGCTCATCAACAATTACGCATGCAGAGCCCATAGCAGGAACAATATTGCAATGATTTTCGAGCATGGAAATCTAAGGGAATGTACCATGGCCAAATCCAAGAGTAGGCCTCAGGATTTAAAGGTCGTAAAGCTAGAACGCTCAAGGACGATTTGAACTATTAAATCTGGTTGCCTTATCTGGCGGGGTGTTATGCTATTTCTGTTTCAATACAGGAATCATTGGTTACAGTTTGTTGGTGGCATTTCTCTGATGTCAGGAACTCTTTTCTTGTGCATCATGGCTCCCCGTATGCGAATGCGCAACCATAGAGGCTCTTGGCAAAGCACCAGGGAGAGGAATCGACAAATGGGGGAAGGGACTTCTCGCTAGGAGAGGAATGAGCCTAAGTACGCTCACCCTATGGCGTTTGAGGGTAGCTTAGTACTTGGCGGAGACGTCTGGCATCACCGAGACACAAATTGCGAACACGGAAATATCCCTCCAGCAGGAGTTTGAAGTTCCCCAGGAGAGACCGATAGTGGCAAATCCCTTTTGGGTTGGGCGCATTCTGCTTGTTCGTGAGATCCAGGCCCGGGACCAGCTAGTAAGAGAGGTTCGAGGAGTTATAGTGGAGATCAAATGGCACCAACAGAGAGGCCTGGTTGGCATGCGCACGTTGGAGGAAGTTGTGGAGGTGTTAAGTGTTCTGCTCCCACTGGACGCAAGGAGCCGAACAACCAGGAACACTAATGAAACCTCGGCACAATGACTCGTTGAGCTATGGATTTCACGGGTTGTTTAAGTCTTGTCCCCTGCTCTGTTTTGTTTCGTGCTTTACCTTAAGCTCCTTAAGTTTTTGCAAACAGTCCTTTTTTAACCGCAGACATAGCAAGCCTGTTACCTGGCAGTTTGAAGGTCTTTAGGACAATGTTGTGTCATTTTGGTTTTCCCTGATGTGAAGAATTGTCTTGCCCTGTGTTCCCAACTTGGGAAGGGATTTAGTGCGGCATAATGTCTCTTTTTACTGTAACTTTTTGTACCATTTTGTACATTATTAATAAAAGGTTCCGATGATGCTTACTTACAAAAAAAAAGAAAATTTGTGATGCAATTTATATATTAATGTTGATATTTGAATTAAAAATAATCTATGATAAAATCAAATTTATATTTAAAAATTGAAATGATTAATTATCTAATTTATTGGCATTATATTGGCATTGGCTATTGGCATTACATTGTCATTGGCCATTAACTTTGTGTTTAAATTTTTATAAATAATACACATTAGTTTATATAAAAAAATTACAAAGGATTATTAGAATGTTTACATTTAACCATGTATAATCCAAAGCTTAAATCAAAACAACGTATAATTTTAATTTCAACTTGAGTTTAAAACAAGTTCATATATTAATATTAATACCCGATTAAACTTAAAAGTCGAAACAACATAAGTTCAACGCAATATAGATAGTGAGGTAATAAGATTTAGGTGATAGAAACTCATTAATGTTAAAAATAACATTATATTAATGTTGAAACAAACTTGAACATTGAATTAATAAATACAGAAAAATAAGCAATGCAATTTATATTATTGTAGAAACCCTGGTTTAAAACAAATTTGAGAATTGAGTTTAAAACAAAATCATATTAATTGATGTCTGCAACGCATTGCCACATGTCTATGTATTGGAATGAAAAGTAATTCTACTTGTTGTAATGTGAGTAAAGTTAACATATATATACATATATATTAAAATATTTATAATAAATAATTTAATGATTATTGATAGATATAAATTTATTTTTATTTAATGAATTTTAGAAAAATGAGATTGAGGTATAATATAAAATAATTACATCTATAGGTGTTTATAGGTGTTTAGATATTATCTGAGATTTTGGATTTCTTTGACGTGTTCACCCCCATACATTAAATACATGTTCACCCCATAAATTAAGTGGCCCTGCTAATATATATATATATATATACATTGAATTTACAGAGAAAAATATCATTAACATTTAATGTAATTCATGACACTTAACGTGTGACCTACCACTATTCACAGCCACCACAAATTAAGTGGCCTTGCTAGTATATATATATTGAATTTACAGAGAAAGATACCATTAACAGTCAAACTCTGAAATTCAAATATAAATTTTAGGTACATAATCGAAAAGAGTTTTCTGATGATGCTGAATCATATATCATCAAAATCAAAAGAGTTTTCGATGATGCTGAATCACATATCATCGAAATCAAAACACTGCTGAATCACATATCATCAAAATCAAAACACTGTTAAATTCAGATTTTTCAAAATGAAAAAACCAAGATTCCAGCCAAACCAACCCCGTCCAGCCAAAATCGTCTAAATCATCTACTGACAACTTCACAAACAAGAACATATTTTACATATATAATTAAAATTATATTCCTAAAATAGCATTTACTCACCAATCTGTAATCAAACGACAGTATTAAACCTATTACAACTTCCAAAAATTTTGTAAAAAAATCAGAAGTTTTTGCAGGAAACTGTTAAAATCATAAGGAGCAGACGCAGTGAATGGGATAATCCGTTGTTCAATTTGATTCAAGTCGTTCACCTCCGACTCGACGGCCGCCATGAACAGCTCCCTCTGTGTCGGTGCTCAACGTATCAACGAAGCCGCGTTCTCTAGGAGAGTCGAGTGTTTCCCCCGGTGAGCCGAGAGGAGCAGATACCATCACTTCAGTCTCTTCATAATTATCTTCCTTTGGCTTCGGCCCGCTTACTAAATGCTTCACCGTATCCACGCATCCCACCTTCGAGCTAGGGTTTCCACCTTCCTTTACGTGATCATGGTGTCCAATCACAGTATCCTTCACGCTGCCCAGTTTCTCCTTCACCTTCCCGCCCACTCCCTTTTTCTTCTGATGGCTCTCCTTGTCTTCATCAATGGCTGATCGAGCAGCAGCAACGTCTTCGGGCTTAACGAACATGTCCTCCACCATGCCAGGTGGGCGAGAATACGCTTTGGCTGCTGCGGCGTCTGCTTCTTCTTCTCTGGCCTTCAACCACACTGCGGCTGAGAGCTGATCCATATTCTTCTTTTCTGCACTTTCTGATCTCAACTGCCTCTGCCCAGAGTCTGCCATTCTCAGACGCTATTCCAAGTGGAAAAGCAGAGAAAAAATGAAACCAGCTGATAACAGAATAGCCAAAACCTAATAACGTTGTTAGAATGGATCTTGAACAGTTGTTTCCAAGGAAAATAGATATTCTGTGCTTTGATGAATCCAGATATGGCAGATGGATATAAATGGCGAATATCTGGATATAAATGGCGACTAAGCATACGACGCAGAGACGAGAAGCGTGGAATAGGGCGGAGTTCTATGCGCGGAAGTCGAGAAGATGTGGAAGGAACGTAGTGATTACACGAGGCTTTTGTTGGGACGCGTATGCATGGATAAGCTCTCATTCGATCCGGCAAGTTGACACGTAGTTGATAAGAATAGGATTTCCCGGGGTGGCTCTTAACAACTACCTTTATGAAAATGATACTTGTGAGTAGATTTAAGTTAGGAAATCACACGTAGTTGATAAGAATAGGATTTCCCGGGGTGGCTCTTAACAACTACCTTTATGAAAATGATACTTGTGAGGAGATTTAAGTTAGGAAATCAAGGAATGATTCATGGGATCATTTTTATTTGAAATCCGGTGCTTATTATGTGATCTATTTATATAGATCATATTTATAGGGAATACAATGATGTGGTAGATTTTTTTATCAAAGTTGGTGTTTGATGGGGAAGCTTGGGTTTTATTTTGGGAAGAATGGGTGGAAGAGAAAAATACTGAGAATGGTTCCAAGTGGTTCCTAGATGATGATTTTTAGACTCCTTTAGTGAGTATGGATGTTCTCGGTCTTTGTCATGCTATGTATAGTCCGGTTTTGATACTTTTTTGCTCCAATATGATATTTTGGTCCAAGATAAAGGTTTCTATGAACGAACTGATATTTGTCATGCTATGTATAGTCCGGTTTTGATACTTTTTTGGTCAAGTATGATATTTTGGTCCAAGATAAAGATTTGTATGAACGAACTGATATTTGTCATGCTATGTATAGTCCGGTTTTGATACTTTTTTGGTCAAGTATGATATTCTGGTCCAAGATAAAGGTTTGTATGAACGAACTGATCGGGATCTATGTACATTTTGATTTCCTCATAAATAACAAAAGTGGCATTTTTTCCCCTTGAAAAAATATAAAAAAATCCAACTTAAATCAATGGTTGAGATTATACAATTCAAGTATAATAGAGGTGTTTAAGGGTGTTTTATCCATTTATGTATTTAAAAATATCATTTAAATAAAGAAAATTTGTAATTTAATCTAAAATTTTATAATAATAGTTTGATAAAATCCAAATCATATAATATTTAGACTACTTTGTAACAAAAAAATATATCTATAAGGAATATAAAATGGAAGAGTCGCAACACATCACAATACATACAATTGTATTTGAGTAACCTTTGCATATAATTCAAAGTGCATAAATCAATTTTAGAGGAACAAGTTAAACTTTGAATAAAAAACATACATAACTAGTGAAAGTAATTTTGCTTGCAACTCAAAATGCAGACACGAAAATATAATTTATGAATACCAACTACTAAAAGTTTTTAATAGAAATGAGATCCTATCAAAAGCACATGGCCAAAGGAATGCAACTTTTGGTTTTTTTTTAAAAACTTATGACGTCGAGTTCCATCCCTACACCTCTTCCCGTCTTTAGGCATTTCTACATAGAGGAGGGTTTCTTATTCACCCCCATTTCTCATCCTGTACGTAACCAATACACATACAATTTAATATTTTATACACATTCTTGCTCAAACATTATGCAACATTCAAATTTCACAAAAATATAAAAACAACAATACTTGCAAAAACATACAGAAAGTACTAAAGAGATTGTGAAGGTAACCTTCTAATCCCATGTTGGTTCATATAATTTGTTGTTGTCACAAAATTCCAACTTGTTTTTCAATTGCATTCATGTTCTAGATTTCTTAGATTAGAGTTCATCTTTCACATGATTGATCTCATCACTTGATATGTAGTGTTTGCACTTCTTACGCAGATCTGAAGCTTTAATTAATGTTTACATATTTCTGTTTTAGTAACCGGTTTTCCCTCTTGTCAAGTTTTATTAGATGAGGGAAGGCACACTAGTTGGGGTTATATATTCATACATGTGAGGTGTGTGAATACTTATAGTAAGGGTGTGAAGGATTGAGAGAAACCATTGTAGTCCATATTGGACAATATTGTAATAATTCTATTGTGTTAATGAGAAGATAGTGATCGTTGTCACAAAACTCCAACTTGTTTTCAATTACATTCATGTTGCATATTTCTTAGATCAGACTTCATCTTTCATAGGGTCGATCTCATCTCTTGATATGCAGTGTTTGCACTTCTTATGCATATTTGGAGATTTAATTGATGTTTCAGTCTTTCTATTTTAGTTATCGAACAAATTCTTTGAGTGCAGATCTGTGAGTCATTGAGATGTAAAATTGTGACAAATATGTCCTCAAAAGACAAAATTGGATTTGTGTGGTGTCCTACATTGCCCCCAAAAATTGAAAGAAAAAAAAGGGCAAAAATGATTCATAACATTAAAAGATTAAAAGGAATTAGAAATTTTCAATGAAAGAAAAATAAATAAAACCTTATCTTGGTTTCTTTTAGGGCGGGTGCACAAAGATGGTCCCCAAATCCGTTGCAACGGGGACGCGCTAGCGGAAAAAAAAAAACTACACGTACGCACCTAAGACAGCACACACGTGCCGCTAGGTTCGGTACCGAACCGAGGCACGTGCGCGCAATGGTGGCGCACACGCGTCCCTGTTAAAAAAAAAAACAAAAAAACAGAGCAGAATGCCCCATTTTGCTATTTGGATCCAAGAGTGACCTCCACTCCCGCGTGTGCGTCAATTGAGCTACCAAAGGAGGCCAAATCCACTCCAAAACCCCCCAAATTCACCCACAAACTCACCAACGCATTAGTTGATAGGTAAATATCGGTTTTTTTTTTCATTTTATTCATTCTTTGTGTCAATTTTTTGTTTTTTTAATTGTTATAAATTCCCAAATTTTTAAAACAATGAACCAATTTTCAATTGCAAATTGTAAACTTAGACAATGAGTGAACAAGATGTTAACCTTGAGTCCTGTAGAACATAAGAAAACCCAAACCTTGGACCCAATGACGAAGAAAACCGTGAACAAAACCCAAATGTCGAACAAAATTTTGAACAAGATGACCTTAACCATTATGTAAATGAAATGAGAGTGCACACTCGAGATCTAAGAAACTCGAGGGAAACATCTCGATTGTCTCTTGCCACGTCAATTGAGAGCTCAATTGACTCCCTCATCCATGCACATCGCCAATTGACCGACATGATTGAATTTAGAGCTAGGATGCGGGAGTATTACTCCACGAGCATTTCCAAGGAAGCAATAAAAGATTTGAACATTACAAAAGCCCAATTATACAGTATGTTCACCGATCCAAAAACAAACCAACCACCGAACACTAGAAATCCACGTGTCTACATGGATTTGTGTCATTACCAACCGTGGAGGGAAAATTGGGCAAAGGTGGTTCATGATGTACGATAAACCTCCCTGCAATAATAGGGAGGTTCCACAGTACTTCCTTCGGCAATTGTGGGATGAGTTTTGCCTTGGTTTACATGTCAACTATTTTGACATAACCAAGTTTTAGGGTGTTGGGCGTGGCTCTGCCCAAGATCGACCTGCTGCTAGGAGGAACCCACTAAGAGGGCCACCAGCTCTTAGGCGCGACCCCAACCCCTCTCCCCAGCCACATCAGTTACCCCATAAGCTTGATCAGATCGAGGAGGCAATGAGGAATGTTGCACGTGGACTCCTCAGACACACCTCCTTTGTAGCAGTGACTAAAGTGGAGAGGTCGGGTGACCTTGATAGAGATCCAGGTGTTGGGCCTTCACGACAGGGCCAGGATAGACCCGTGACTGATGGTAGCCATGTTGGGCATTCCAGTTTGACGGGGACAATGCCACATATTTGTCCCCATTGCGAGAACACTTTCCCTTGCCTTATCGAGGGATGTTATATGGATCAGATCAACAATTTTTTTAATGTGTTTTCAATCATCACTTGATAACTTGTAAAGTATTTTTGTTTGACTTAAACTATTATTTCAATGTACAGTTATTCAGAGTTGAGACACCAACATGGGAGAACGTAGGATCTCCCAACCTGGATGCAGCAATGGCAGTTGCAACTGAAATTGCAACACCTCACATGGAGGTATTTTCAGTACCTCACACAATATTGTTTTTATTTATGTCATTTATATTATTTAAGTATTTATATTTATGGCATACACGTTGATAGCTCATACAATGTATTTGAATATCTTGATTACCTAAATAATGACTTGTTTAACATGTTCATAACATGCATGCATTTTGGTGTCCATAGGTGTTCCCTAACTACGGTGATCAACCATCCCCACCAGGGATTGGCAGATCACCATATACACAGGTACAATGTGTAGTTAAAAGCACGCTTTTAATTTGAATTGTTACGACTTACTATGGTTTAATTTATTTTTTGTTTACTAAATTGTGATATTACAAATGTATATGTAGGTTCCACCAACAATTGCAAGTCCCCATTTTAGTCCTACGTTTCCACCCTCTCCCATGAGTCCCCCCCTCGCTTCTATCTAGACCCCTCCCTCCATCCACACCCTCCCTTCCATCCATTCCCCCCTCCCCGGCCATACTCCCCCCCTCCATCCATCCTCCCCCACTCGTCCACGCCCCCCCTATATACATCCTCCCCAATTTATCCATGTCCCCATGTCTATCCATCCTCCCCCATTTGTCCACACCCCCCCTTCCTTCCACCTTCCCCTCTTCATCCACAACCTCCCTTTCGTCCATCCTCCTTCCTCCATGCAGGACTGCCCTCCCATGCACCATCCCTCAACATCCCCCCTAGTCCTCTTCGTTCGATACCCTCTATCATACAACCGGTAGGGGTTCATCATCCACGTTGTCCTCCTCCACCCCATACCACCATGTCTTCTCCCACCATATCATCCCCACTTCCCGCCACTATTCTGGCATCTACTCTTTTAGTATCCTCATCTGTATCTCCAGTGGCTACCACTACATTTGTTCCCCCCTCATGACTACATCGGAGCTAGTTGTCTAGCAATCTACTCCACCTACTAGCCCATAAGCCCAGCCATGTCCATCGTCGGAGGTGTTCACGGTGAGAATCAAGCTAATTTATGAAATTATTTTGATGCATTAACAAAAAATAAGTTAAGCAATTATTACTTTTCAATGAAATGATTGTTGTAAATGCTGTAGGCTGGAATTGCTGAGAGGCTCCGTAGATCTAGGACACCTACCTCACGTTTTCCACTCGCATCAGAGGTGATTTATTTAAGATTCGAATTCTACATTTGTTTTATAAATGTGGTAAATGTTGCAAATTCTTGAAAATGACAGTATCTTATATCATTTGTTCCAGAGCCCGGAGAGACGGTCTACTCCTAGACGAAGCAAGACCTGAGGCACCGGTAGCTCGAAGAGTAGGAAGATCAACTTTGGAGATGCGCCTAAGAGTGACAGGGGTGGTTACAATGCTTGACACACCATGTTATGTACATTAGCCATGATGTGGCACTTTTGTGCACTAGTTTCCATGTACTTTGTATATATGACACGAGTTGCCATGTATTTTGGATCTACGACATGAGTTGTTGCATTTTCTATAAGGCACGAGTTGCCATTGTATGTACATTGGGAACCATGTTCCACTATTTGCCAGGAATTGTATATGTTTGGATGAGTTTTGTCGCCTTGATGTACATGGATTTTTAGTTATGTGATCTATATCGATGTTGTCTATATTAGTATCTTGTTGACTAATGTTGTTGTCTCATGTTGTGTGTATCATGATGTGATGCTGTCTAAATTTGGTTTTTACTTCTATTCGTCCATGGCATGCGGTCTTAAGTTTTGGTACCAATGATTTCCATGCATTAGTGGATAATGTGAATCAACCTGAAGCTTACCTAGATCTTAGAAGAGAAGTTGGATATCATAGTTCAGCTTGGTTTATCTTTCCACATGTAAAAGCTTGTAATGGTATCTATGTTAAGAAAACATTATAAACATAGGCTAACTTAAACAAAATCATGTGTGAGAATTAATCTAAAAACAAACGGAATAAATGGATGGACAAATCACACCTCATGGCACATAAGATATATATTGAGAACTTGAGTACTAGGAAAAGAATACTTAAAAATAGAAAATGTCCATTGTTGTCAAAAGGTTAAAATGAGATCCAACATGATTTTTAATAGCTCTACATAATGAGATCCAAAATGTGCATACTCTATGTAATGAAATGTCGTCACTAGTATTTATATTGACCGTTTTGTCTACTTAGGATCATGCAACAAATTAATAACCAAGCTATGGAATCATTTCTATAAATCTGAAATGCACATAAAATCAATATAAATTTAGTGACGTGGTCGGGGCATGTGTCTAAGATAGATATATAAAATATAATACTTCCTTAAAATTTTAAAATGTGGAAATATTATATATATATTTTATTAAAAAATAAAAAATATAATTTAGAAGATAAATTTGAAATGCTCATAAAATCAATATAAATTAGCAACAAAAATAGACCATCGGGAGAGACAAGGTTGCGATTTCCCAAATTCTTGCTCTAGCGATATGATTGCTCGGAAGGATTCTTTACAGAATATGTGAAGATGAAATTAACATTTCTATTTTTCAGTTAAATGTATCGAATTTGTGATGGAGTGTGTCAACCATGCAAATTTAGAATTTCCAACTGTAAGCAGATGGATATAGAACAATTTTTAATGGTTGTATGAAAAATATATTTATTTCTACCGTCTGAAGAAAATGCATTACTCTTCTATTTACAGTTAAAAGAAATTTCTACAAATTTAAGATTTCCAACAACAAAAGAACGTATGCAGCAAATTCTACGGGCTGTTTAAAATGAAATGAAAATATCTATTCATGTTTTGAAGAAAACGTATTATCCTGAAACTCTTAAGCAAAATAGCTACTGTACTTACCTTAATTGAGTGGTGGCCTGCAAGAAGTGGCTTTAAATTTATATTCTTCGCCTAACAGTGTAAAACCTCCTATGTAGAAAAGTTGTAACATACCCCTTTACTGAAACATTTTATGTTTGAAGAAAACATTATCTTAACTTTTATTGTAAAGTTTTATATTTGGACAAGTGGCCAAGGATGACTATAGTTGCACAATATTATTATTTAAATAAATAAAATAGGAGACACTCACCCGAAGAGACCATTGAAAGAGTGTTTACTGACCCACTAGGTAGAATGTAATCTAGGGTAGAAGGTAATGGACAAATGGCAGCATCATGAATTCAGTAACTAACTGTTGTTATGGGACAACTCCCTTGAATTGTGGTCATAGTACCCTAAAATATGGGACTGGAGTTTGAGTCCCATTTATTTTGGAAACTAACCACTAAAGACCTAGGCATCTTTATAAAGCCATCGAATTGAGCAGAGGCTCACACTTTTTTTGACGAGAAAATTTACCTTATGGTTCTGCTGTATGCACACAAGAGATTCGATGAGGGGAAGCTATGTTTTGAGTTGTAGTGTAAGTCTGTTCCATTTCTGCTAGATGCAGAGTTATTTCCTGCTTAGGGAAGAGGTTTTAGAGGTATGTTACAAGTCTCCATTGATTGCTGGAAGTACAACTAGACTGCCTTGCTTCTACACAAAGTCTTCTACCTAGTGGTTCAGTAAACAGGCTTGGGGCTCCTAAAGGAGCAAGTGATCTGGATGCTTCTTCTGGAGAAGGTTGGGAGGAACATGCCTCTTTGGGTGTTTGTCCACCCTATCTACAATTGCAGGTTCTACTTTTCATTTCAGTTCCTATGTAGTTGTAATTTTATTTATGTAATTGTTGATTTATGATTTATTAGTCGAATGCTGATAGGAATCATTCTACAGAAGTAAATATTTGATTTCTGAACTGATTATGATTATGTAAATTGTTGAGAAAATTCATTTGAAACGATATAATAGATTTATTCCCTGCATTTTTCCACGTATTGTTTTTTTGTACCATGCTTTAGTACAGGGAAGGTGTTTAAAAATAGATAAGAATGATATTATGCAATAGAAAAAATGATTGAATAACTATCTTAGATAGAACTCTACCATGTTCCCTGTAATTCTTTTAACCTGTCTACATTTTGTATTTAATATCATAAATTGTTTAGTCATACGAACATACATTAATACTTAATTTATGCAGATATTTTAATATTCTTATAATTATAGCAGCAGAAGTAAACATTTCTTATTCTGCACAAAACCTAGGGTTACATTGTTGGTTAACTGTTTCATTACAGTAGATAAATAATATTCATTCTCCTATCTTTTCTTTTCATACATTATAGTATTCAAACTTCACTTTAGTCCTTCCTCAACATTTATGATTATACAACACCTTCAGCCTTTCATTTTATTTAACTAAACCTTGATATGATACTTCCTTTATTTTAAATAAAACAACTCTAATTTTGGACGGTTGTCCCAAACAGTATACATTTTTAGGTCAAATATTATATCAACTAAGCAAATATTCAAAACGAAGTCTGAGTGCACGAAGACCTTTCTTTTACAGTATGCAAGTGTTTTCTTGGGTTCGAAACCCTCATCATCTCTATAATTACAACATATTAACACTAGTAACCGAAACCCTTTAAAAACATAGACTTCACTAAACAGAGTTTCGACTAAGGCACTATGCCTTATAATATATATATATATATATATATATATATATATATATATGTGCAGTCACATCATGTACAGTTGTGATCTTAACACAGGAAATATTATTGATGAAAGGACTTTAGCCTTTAAACTTTAAACCATCCATTCTTTTGCAGAACAAGCCTGGGGTAATAAACCCAGCTCTAAACAAAACAAAAGTAGACATATCACAATAGCAAAATCAACTACTCATCGATATTATTCATTTACATAAACAAGACTAATTTTTAAACTATAGTTTGAAGAACTAAGACATTCGGCTCTCAACACTTGAAACATTATTTAACATCATAGTCACACACAAAATCAAGGGCTCAAGGCCGTACATATTTGAACAAATCCATACAGTGAAATGAAGTTATACATTAGGGTTTGAAGTTGCAAAATGAGGCATTTTGACTCTTGGCCATTAACAAATTACAACAAGCACTGAATTAAAATAACACAGATTTTTGGAGCATCGCTCTCAGGCACAAATTTACATACATAGTCTAAAAACACTTAGACTGAAGACCTTCTTATTTATCCAAATAGTCAATGGTTAAAACCTTATGAACAAGTGTTACATTTGACATACAGTAAACATTGTAGATTACACCATAAAGGTAGGTCGAGGATTCAATCCTCCCTACACATGCTTCATAGCTTATAAGCATTACAACAGCGACCACACCTTCAGCCAAACAGTAAAATCGAAAGCTTCGGCTACAAACCAAACACGACCAACAGTTGCTAGGAGAAACCTACAGGAGGAACCAACTAGACTTACCATTTTTCAAGCAGTAGTTCCCACATAGCTTGAACATAGAAACCTGTAGACAAGAATCACCTGCCATTAATGCAGAGGGTGGTTAAAAATAGTTCGAAGCTTAAACATTATGGAAAACTGCAACAATACGAAGTTTTAATGAGGACATTACCTTTTTTTTAATCGAGGCTTGAAATCGACATTTCCTGCAAACAACGTTGAATCTAGAGTCACTTAAATCACTATGACAAATACAACAATACCTCCCACAGTTTTGGCTTGGCTCTTGTTAAGATTATTCTAATTTGACTAGCAAGATCACTGAAAGAAACATAATCACAAGATAGACAAAGATATTACCCTGGGAAACCCTCATGGAGTAGAAAACCCAGCAAAGCTTTCCTCAATAAGATGATCAACCAAAATACAAGATGTACTCCAAGACTTGACCTCCTTCTTCTCTACCTCCTATGCAGACCTCCCAAACACAAGTGCGCTACTTTTTAAGTTTAGTAAGTGTGTCAAATGAGGAGCTCTCCTCCTCTGGGTGGAAACGCGAAGGTGGGTAACACTTTGGTGAGAATCGGCCGCCGAAGAACTATAACAGCGGTTATTCGGCTGAATAAGTTTAATTATTCGACCTAATAATTAAACTTATTCGGCCGAATAACTTAGTACTTATTCGGCCGAATAACTTAGTACTTATTCGGTCGAATAACAGTTAACGGGCCACCATTAGACCTAACGGTGGCCTCGATGTGTGTGCGAAGTTTTAGCTGGACAGAGAAAATGCATGGCGCTGTGTGCAATTATTCGGTCGAATAATTATTCTGCATAAAATCTCGGCCGTGGCCATTATCGGTCACTTTCGTTTGATTCTGTGGACCCCTTTGGTGCTGATGGTGGCCCTGCCTTTGCGTCAATGGTCTGCGGTCTGCTCTGTCACCTGTCCACCGGTTCTGCTGTCTAGGTTGTCGTTGGCGAACTCCGCCACCCGATTCCTCACTGCTGTGTGTCGCTGATCCGCCACCCTGCGCGTGAGGATATGCTCGACGGTTCGTCATTGCTGGAGTGTTAGGCCTCCATACCCCGCCTCTACCATTCGTTTGTCCGCTACCCTCTGTTCCTGCCATCTGAACGTACGCGAGGTTTTGCCTTACCTGCGGCGTCGTATTTCTGTTTCGGCGGTTGAACGCCATATGGTGGAGTCTGCGTCTGGACAGTTAATGTTTATCGTGCAATTGCACATCTTTTGGTGGAGCTTTCTTGTCGAAGTGTTCTCCTGTGGATGTTCTAACATCAGTGAGGTGCTGTAGCTGGGGACATATCGACCCGGCGGTGTGCAGAGGTAAAAGTTTTCCTATCTTTCGTTTGTAATTGTTTTTTTTTGTCTTTAAGTTTCTTATTTAAGTTGTTATTGTTATTGTAGGTTTTCCTTTTCATCTGCTTTGTTCGTTTTGTTTCGGCTCTTTCAAATTCCTCTTTGGGCTCTATTCGGCTAGATCTCAATTCGCTTGATTTTGTTTCAGCTGCGTCTGAAGAGGTAAGTAGAATTTTTTTTTCTAATTCGCCTGCTTTCGTTTTGCCTGCAATTGTTTCGTCTGCTTTCGTGTCGGCTGTGTCCAAATGGGCAGAGTCAATGAAATCTGCCCAAATGGGTGTTGGGTATGTTATATCTCTTCACATGGTCGCTGCGTGTACAACACGATCCCTACGGCACCTTCGATTCGCCTGCGCCGGGCGCGTCCGGAGGGGGGGGGTTTAGAGGGGGGGGGTAGCCCGACAGGGCCCACCCCCTTCGTTTCGGACCGTTAGGTTCCGAAACGACACGGAGGGGGCCGTTAGGCCCCCGGAGTCCGCGCGGAGCGCAAAATTTTTTTGGGTTGCTTTTTGCTTTTTCGCGATTTTCGACCCATTGTACTCTATCTAATTCCGGTAAAAGAAATTAGGGTTGTAACCTAATTCGGGTAAACGAATTAGGGTTTTAGATGCTGCAGAATACCATTTATTGTATTGTACATGTAAAATAAACATATAATGAGAAAGGAGCTATGCGGCTCTAAGTTTTGCTGGTTTTTTCCCGGTTAAGGGTTTCCAGGTGAAAATCTCTGTGTAATGTGTGTGCCATTGTGTATTTTCTGTAAATGCTTAAGAATCGATATATGTTTGTACTTCACTGTTAAGGTTTAAAACTTACATTTGGTATCAGAGCAATTTTGGGTTCAGAGGGACGCCTTTGTTTCCAGGGGTTTGGCTCGATCTTGGATTTGTGATAAACCTGGTTTCAGTGGGAGCTTTGCAGCGGTGATTTATTCTTTGTTTAAAGAATGGCGAGCAGTTCTAGATTCGAGATTGAGAAATTTAATGGTCATAGCTTTGAGCTATGGAAGCTCAAGATGGAAGATCTTCTGGTAGATAGAGAACAATGGATCGCAGTAGATCCAGGTACCATGCCCTCTGGTGCGGTAAAAGAAGAATGGGAAAAGCTGGAAAGGAAAGCAAGGAGCACTATTCGTCTTTGCCTTGCAGATTCGGTATTGGTGAACGTATCTGGAGAAGACACTGCAAAGAAGCTATGGGATAAACTGGGAAGTCTGTATCAGTCAAAGTCCCTGGTAAATAAGTTATTTCTGCGAAAGAAATTGTACCTTCTGAGGATGACTGATGGAGACTCTGTTTCAGAGCATCTAAACGCCTTCAATACTCTGGTAAGTCAGTTGACATCTGTTGGTATTAAACTTGATGATGATGAAAAGTGTATTAGTCTGTTGTGCTCTTTGCCAGATTCATGGGATAATCTGGTCATAGCTATTGGGAGTAATGCAACCACACTAAACTTCGATGATGTGGTTGCATCCCTACTATCGGAGGAAATGAGGCGGAAATCCATAGATAGTTCAGCCAAGGATGCCTTATTTGTAAGAGGTCGCCCTGGAGACAGATCTAAAAATAAGTCTTCAGGTGGTAGATCTAAATCTAGAGGGAGATCTAAATCTCCAGGACCTTCTGTAAGAAAATGCTGGAAGTGCGGAAAAGCTGGGCATTACAAGAAGGATTGTAAATCGAAAATTACTGATAAAAGTAGAGGACCTAATGACGCTCCATCCGCAGATGGGAAAGAATCTACAGAGGAAGGAGGAGATGTGTATCTGGCATCTTCAAGTACACATGCAGAGCATGATTCGTGGTTGATTGACTCAGGTGCGTCTTATCATATGACTCCCCACAGGGAGTGGTTTTCTGAATACGAAAAGTATGATGGAGGAGATGTATTTCTGGGAGACAACTCGGTAGCGAAAATCATAGGTCGAGGAAAGGTCAAGCTACTGCTCAAAGATGGAAGGGTTAAAACTCTTCCCGGGGTTCTGCACATTCCAAAGTTGGCTAGAAACCTTATATCTGTAAGTAAAATGGATGATGCAGGTGTGAAAACTCTATTTGAAAAGAACACATGCAAAATGGTTCGAGAGTCATTGGTGTTGATGAGGGGAGTTCGGATTGGAACTCTATACAAGTTGTTGGGAAGCACCTTCAAAAATGGATGTAACAGCACTATTGTTTCTGAGGGTAAAAATGAAGGAGACAGAGTCCTTGCTGTCTCTAGTGAGAAGACATCGCTATGGCATCGAAGGCTGGGACATATTGGAGAAAAGGGTCTTCGACTATTACAAGGTAAAAGTATGGCTGAAGGCATGTCTGATTTCACATTAGATTTTGATTTCTGTGAACATTGCTTATATGGTAAACAAAATCGAGTAAGATTCTCATCTGGTGTTGTAAGAGCTAAAGGAATCTTAGAGTTAATACACAGTGATGTTTTTGGACCTGTGCCTGTTCCATCACTTGGTAAATCTGTGTATTATGTTTCATTTATAGATGATTTCTCAAGGAAAACTTGGATTTATTTCCTGCGTAAGAAATCTGAGGTTTTTAATAGATTCAAAGAATTTAAGGCTCTTGTAGAGAATCAAACTGAGAAGAAAATAAAAGTACTCAGAACAGATAACGGTGGAGAATTCTGTGAAAGTGAATTTGAGGAGTTCTGTAAAACGTGTGGAATAGCAAGGCAAAAGACTACTCCATACACACCTCAACAGAATGGGGTTGCAGAAAGGATGAACAGGACATTGATGGAAAAGGCAAGGAGTATGCTCAGTGGTGCAGGGCTAGCACAACAATTCTGGGCAGAAGCTGTTGACACTGCGTGTTACCTAGTGAATAGGACACCCACATCAGCGTTGGCTGACAAGACACCTCATGAGGTTTGGACTGGTAAGAAACCCTCTCTCTCTCATCTCAGAGTGTTTGGGTGTGATGCTTTTGTACATGTTCCAAAGGAGAAAAGGAGCAAGTTGGATAATAAGGCGGAAAAATGTATCTTCATTGGTTACAAGGATGGAGTGAAAGGTTACAAGCTGTGGAACCCAGTAAAAAGGCAAACAGTTTACAGTCGAGATGTGATCTTCAGAGAAGTTGAAAGCACTTCCAGGATTGAGGATGTACCAAAGGAAAAGGATTCAGAGAAGCTACACTTTGATATCAAGGATGAAAGAGGTGACTCTTTTGAGGAACCAGATTCGTCTGAATCAGATGAGGAGGCAGAATCGTCTGAATCAGATGAAGAGGCGGATCCACAGACTCCGGTATTGAGGAGATCTGACCGAGAAAGAAGGCAAGTTGAAAGGTACAGTCCCCCTGATTTTCGTTCTAATTTTGTGTTATCTATTACTGATGATGATCCTAGAACTGCTAAAGAGGCAATGGATTCAGAAGATAGTAAACTATGGAAGAAGGCCATGATAGAAGAAATGGATGCCTTGGACAAAAATGAGGCATGGGATCTGGTTGAGTTGCCAGAAGGAAGAAAGCCTATTGGAAGCAAATGGGTATTCAAGAAGAAGTTAAATGCAGCAGGTAAAGTGGAGAAGTACAAGGCTCGACTAGTTGCGAAAGGTTACTCCCAAATTGAGGGCATCGATTTTGGTGAGATTTTTTCACCTGTTGCAAAATTGACTTCTATTAGATTTCTTTTATCTATTTCTGCTGCTTTTGATCTTGAAGTAGAACAGATGGATGTAAAGACAGCTTTCCTACATGGAAATCTTAATGAAGAGATCTATATGAAGCAACCAGAACGGTTTGTGGTGAAAGGAAGGAAGGAGCTTGTCTGTAAGCTGAAAAAGTCTCTCTACGGTTTGAAACAATCTCCCAGAATGTGGTATCAAAAATTTGATACTTATATACTGGGACTTGGTTTCTCAAGAAGCAAAGCTGATCACTGTGTTTATTTTAAGCTAATTGGTGATCATTTTATTTATGTAATATTGTATGTTGATGATATGTTGCTAATTGGAAACAACAAAGAAATCATCAAGGATGTCAAGAATCAGCTGTCATCTGAATTTGACATGAAAGATCTTGGTGCTGCAAATTTCATTTTGGGCATGGAAATAAAAAGAGATCGTGAAAACAAGAAACTCTGGTTAAATCAGAGGAAATATGTTGAAACGATATTGAAGAGATTTAATATGCAGGAAAGCAAACCAGTGAAGGTGCCCATTCCTGTAGGTGTAAGGTTATCTGCAGAACAGTGTCCCACTACACAAGAAGAGGTAGAGGACATGTCTCATGTTCCATATGCTAGTGCAGTTGGCAGTCTGATGTATGCCATGGTCTGTACTAGACCAGATATAGCCCATGCAGTGGGAGTTTTGAGTAGATACATGTCAAAACCAGGAAAGGAACATTGGACTGCAGTAAAAAGGGTCTTCAGGTATTTGCGTGGCACTACAGATTCTGCAATCTGCTACCAAGGAAGACCCGGTCTAAACAGAGAGATAGATATACAAGGATTTGCTGATGCTGACTGGGCTGGAGATCTTGATCACAGAAGATCTACAAGTGGCTACGTTTTTAATCTATTTGGAGGAGCAATCAGTTGGATGAGTAGAAGACAAGCTGTAGTTGCACTCTCAACTACAGAAGCTGAATACATGGCAGCTACCCATGCAAGTAAGGAAGCTGTATGGTTGCAAAGATTGTGTTCAGGTATTGGTTTTGTTCAGAATGCAGTAAAAATTGGTTGTGATAGCTCAAGTGCAATATTTCTGGCAAAGAACCCTGCTTATCACTCGAGGACAAAGCACATTGATGTGCAGTACCATTTCGTCAGAGACATGGTTGAACAGAACAAAGTGTTGCTGGAAAAGGTTGACACTTTGGTAAATGTTGCAGACTCTTTGACAAAGTCTGTGAGTACTCAGAAGTTCTCTTGGTGCAAAGAGAACATGGGCATTGTTGCCCTGAATTGTTGAAGTCATAAATTTCTCCTGTATGTGAAGAGAACAACAAGTGGGAGAATGTTGGGTATGTTATATCTCTTCACATGGTCGCTGCGTGTACAACACGATCCCTACGGCACCTTCGATTCGCCTGCGCCGGGCGCGTCCGGAGGGGGGGGGTTTAGAGGGGGGGGTAGCCCGACAGGGCCCACCCCCTTCGTTTCGGACCGTTAGGTTCCGAAACGACACGGAGGGGGCCGTTAGGCCCCCGGAGTCCGCGCGGAGCGCAAAATTTTTTTGGGTTGCTTTTTGCTTTTTCACGATTTTCGACCCATTGTACTCTATCTAATTCCGGTAAAAGAAATTAGGGTTGTAACCTAATTCGGGTAAACGAATTAGGGTTTTAGATGCTGCAGAATACCATTTATTGTATTGTACATGTAAAATAAACATATAATGAGAAAGGAGCTATGCGGCTCTAAGTTTTGCTGGTTTTTTCCCGGTTAAGGGTTTCCAGGTGAAAATCTCTGTGTAATGTGTGTGCCATTGTGTATTTTCTGTAAATGCTTAAGAATCGATATATGTTTGTACTTCACTGTTAAGGTTTAAAACTTACAATGGGCAGAGTCCATGAATTCTGCCCAAAATTGGGTTGTTTATGGACTCTGTCCAATTGGGCAGAGTTCATGGACTCTGTCCAATTGGGCTGCTTTCGTTTTGGTTGCGTCCAATTGGACAGAGTCCATGAACTCTGCCCAAATGGGCAGAGTTCAAGGACTCTGTCCAATTCCGCAGAGTTCTTGGACTCTGGTCAAATTGTATGTCGAAAATGATTTAAATTTAAATATAAAAGAGGAATATATTGAGTGTTCAGTTAGTTTCTTTTTTTAAATTGTTGGTTTTGTCTGTGTTTAGAAATGAAAATAAAAGTAGGACAGTAATTTTATTTGCAAATGATATATCCCATTTATATATAGGCTTGTTTTATTTGTTGAACTCTGTCAACATAGACATGGACAGAGTTCATGAACTTTGTCAACATGTCCATGTTGACAGAGTTCATGAACTCTGTTGAAATGGACGAAGACAGAGTTCATGAACTCTGTCAACATGGACATGGACTGAGTTCATGAACTCTGTCTATGTTTACAGAGTGCAGAGATCAATATATAAGTTCTATTACAAACTGTGTTGATAGATAACTATAGATACAACCAAACTTTAGACAATTAAACTCTACTTTTGATACAACAAAACTTTAAATGGACTTTAGGTACAAAGAAACTATAGACATGAATAGGCTTTAATTTAGATGTACTATAGTAAGTTTTATACAATCGAACAATAATAGTCATAGTCATTTTATAAACTATTAAGTAATATTATGCCACAATGGTCTTGAGTTTTATTTTTGTAAAGGTGGTGATTCTTGGTATTATGTTTTTCTTTGTTTGCAACATGGAAAACTTGGAGAACATAATACCAAGAATCGTTACCGTTATCAGATTGAAATTGAAGACCATTGTCGAACATGGCCAATTTGGGAAACATGTCATTTAACTCCAAACATAATACTATGAACGGTCAATTTTTTTTTATTCTATGGAATAATGAGAATATTTGTAGATATAATTTATGTTTAGAGTATTAAAATATCTTGATTAAATTATTAATTTAAGAAACTGAAAACCATTATCGAACATGGCAAATTTGGAAAACATTTCAACTCAAAACATAATACCATGAATTGTCAATTTTTATTTTATTTTATGCAATAATGAAAATATTTGAAGATGTAATTTATGTTTGAAGTATTAAAATATCAATTAAGTTATCAATTTAAGATTGAGGTTAGAAATTAAAACAGGTTCATGAACTCATTTTTTGACATAAAGAAATGAACCCTTCACTTAGTACTTAACTATATTGGTTCCATTCATTTTAAACATAAAAAACACTTAGAAAATTGGTACATTAATTCTTCATGCATCTAACAATATTAGCTATACTCTTTTTAAGAACTATTAGATGATATTAGGTAAATTTAGGTCCTTGTTAAATAAATTAGTCTCTTTAGTAGTTAGGTTTTAGAATTTGTAGAATTAACATGTAGGATTTGAATATGTAATTAGTTGATATTTGTGCAAGTGTACGCATTATATATCAAATGGAAAGAGAGGATTCTTTGAGGCGAAAGCGTAAGAGGTCTTCACAAACTTCTGGGGTTGGTGTTACAAGTGATAATCGGAGGTTGTCAACCTCCCCTCGGGATTCTAGTTTATTGTATAGTTCACATCGACGAGGTGAAAGGGGTACAAATGATTCCCCTATATCTTCTATGGGAGAACGTCGATCTCGACCCTCTATTGGTATATGAATATCGATCTTTTAACATGTATATGCAAATTGTTTTTTGTGTGCGCAAAATTTGTATTTGTGTTTAAACAAAACTTTATTTTCATTTGAAGCAGAGCATGGTTCGGAAGATGCTTGTAATTCTATAGGGAGGGAGACAGAGCAAGCGAGGGAGACGGATGAGGGTGCAGAGAAAGGTTCTCAAGAGGCTCACCATTCTACACGAGGTGATGATGGTTGAGCTAGGACGCAATATGTTGAATTAACTGAGGGTTGTACACCCATTACAACATATCCATCTGATCTACCTCGGGAGCTTCCATGGGAAAATGGTGATCATCAAATCACTCTTGAAAGATGTAGATCCCACTACGACAAGTTGGAAAATGATTTGTCTACTATGGATCTCCCTCCAGAGAGTAAACAAAGTTTGGAGATTGTTTTGGGATCATTGCAAAACTTCATTCAGGCATATGAGAATCTCAGACCAACTACAGATGGTTTTGTAGATTTGATGCGAAGACGAAGGGAACAAGTGATGGGTCCAGACAAATGGGATGTTGTGAAGGAGAGAGTGACGAAAGAACAGGCCAAATCAATGTTTAATTTCAAAGAAGGTCTGAAGCGAGAAATGTTGAAAGTGCAATATTTCAAGCATCCTGATCTTGCACATCTACTTTATGATCGGTTTCTTGCAGCCTATGGTCGATTTCCATGGAACGATGAGGTTTCTCAATATTTTGCTAAATTTTTTTATGCTGAGTTTTTTTTAAATATGAAGCCAGACTATACCGATGTCCATTCAAAATTTTATGGAGTTGGAAATGGTCGAATATATAATCGAGAAGGTGCTCTTAGAGATCCTACAACTCTTCGACCTCCACCCCAGATATATTGTCCACCTAGGTTGGTGGCATTAAGATCAGAGATAGAGTCCACATCTCAACTTGGGACAACTGCAAGGAATTTTGTTGGCGATGGTTTATCGTCAGCATTAGTTGGAGTAGATGTGGGATTGGTTCGAGAAAGGGCTCGTTCTGCTATTCGTCAAAAGTTTGTTTACAAAACTAATGATGAGATAAATGGAATGAGCATTGAAGATCTCAGGGCATATGCTAAGGTTTGTCATGACCTAGCGACAAATGTTATATCCAATGACACATCGAGTTTGGGAGATGTTTGTTGACTATGATATGACTTGATCTTAATTAAATATTTTATTTATTTTGAATTGATTTTTTTTGTTATATTATATGAATGATAAATTATGTTTTTTGATGTAAAGTAATAGGTACATTATGTAAATGTTTAAATTGGTTACAATTTTCAAGAATGATGAATGAACATTCTTTCCACATTTCAACTAGTGAAAATCTAGAGAGAGAGGTACATATTTATTATTTACATATTTGTAATTATGTTTGAATTTGATATATATATATATATATATATATATATATATATATATATATATTTAATGTTAATTTAACTATGCATCTTATTGTTAATTTGACTTATCCATGCAGGTTTCTTTAGATACGAACTTTATAAATGATTTACCATCTATTGTGAGCTAATGTTTTTTTAATCTTTTTGTTTTAGTTTTAAGTTAATTGGCATAGTAATTTTTTTGGTTTGCATTATGTTTTATTTATTAATACAATTTAAATTTTAGGGGGGAGATATAGGTTCTTTGCTTAATGCAGCAGATATTGGTAGAGAGGTAATTTTGTTTAGTGCTTTAATTTTGTTCACTGCTTTAATATTTTAATTTTTATGGATTTAGATAAAATTTGATCAAGTAATTTATGAGATTCATAAATTGATTTTATATATGTTGCAGCTTGGGTTTCTCAAATCTTTTGGAGGCAAAGGAAAAAATCCTTTGGAGGATGGTGGTGGACAAACATTTGGAGAATTTGATGTAATATTATTAATATTTGAATTGTTTTTTGATATATAAGTTTAATATTTTAATTTTCTGAATATAGTTTAAATAATTTAAATGATATTCATAATCTTTTTTTATACGTGTTGCAGGGTGGGTTGAGTCCAGGGGGAGGCCCAAGTGGAGAATAGCATGGTGGACAATTTTTTTGTTGTTGATATGCATCTAGATTGCAAAGATTTGTTTTGGACATGTTGATGAGATTTATTTTTGGACTAGATATATGTATATGGGTACATTGAACTTGCATGTTCATGAGTATTTTTTTGAAGATTATATACATGTTCTTTGAACTTACATATTTTGTGAATCTTGATTTAAATGATCTAGTTTATTTTTGCTTATTTGGCATATTTGGTGTGATTTAAAGGTTTAGAATATGTATTTACATGTTTAAATGAATGAATGAATATGTAAGACTGAATGTTAAGAACATGATATTCTTGAATATTATGAAGTTTAGGAAATGTTATTTAGGAAGTTTAAAAATGGATGAACATAGGTTTAAAGTTCATGAATGAGAAAGTTTTGATTGAAACATGAATGAATGTTAAGATTGAATATATTAAAAACAAGAATGTTATCTTTGAATGTTAGGAAGTTTAAGAATTTGTTAGAAGTTTTGATGGAAATATGGATGAACCAAGAAGTTTAAAAATGAATGTTAAGAACATGAATGTTATCTTTGAATGTTAGGACGTTTAGGAATATTAGAAGTTTTGATAGAAATACATGGATGAACCAGGAAGTTTAAAAGTGAACACATGTTGAGTTCAAATTTTAGGAATGTTAGGAAATTTATGAATGTTTGAAGTCTTGATGGAAATATGGATGAACTAGGAAGTTTAAAAATGAAATTTAAGAACATGAATGTTATCTTTGAATGTAGGAAGTTTAAGAATATTAGAAGTTTTGATAGAAATATGGATGAAATAGGAAGCTTAGGAATGTTAGGAAGATTATGAATGTTATATAAGTTTTGATGGAAATATGGATGAAATAGGAAGTTTAAAACGAATGTTAAGAACATGAATGTTATAGAAGCTTTGAAAGAGATACATGGATGAACTAGGAAGTTTAAAAGTGAACACATGTTGAGTTCAAATTTTAGGAATATTAGGAAGTTTAGGAATGTTTGAAGTTTTGATGGAAATATGGATGAATTAGGAAGTTTAAAAATGAAATTTAAGAACATGAATGTTAACTTTGAATGTTATGAAGTTTTAGGAATGTTAGAAGTTTTGATAGAAATATGGATGAAATAGGAAGTTTAGGAATGTTATGAAACTTAGGAATGTTAGGAAGATTATGAATGTTATATAAGTTTTGATAGAAATATAGATGAACTAAGAAGTTTAAAATGAATGTTAAGAACACATGAATGCTATCTTTAAATGTTAAGAAGTTTATGAATGTTAGAAGTTTTGATAGAAATATGGATGAACTAGGAAGTTTAAAAGGGAACACGTGTTAAGTTTAAATTTTAGAAAGTTTAAAAAATGAATATTATTTGTTTAAATTTTGATATATGGATTTTTAATTAATAATTCTTACTTTCAATGTTCAGGTACATTTGATGTGGCTGAAATCATGGCAAATGGGGGTAACGATTTTTTGTTTTTTAATCATAAGCGAAGATTACAGGATTGTGAAGTTTGTACTAAATTAGAGCAATGATTTTAAACAACAATTTGATGAATTTTCATCGATTTGTTGTAAATAATCATTTCTCTAATTTAGCATAAGCTTCACAATCCTGGAATCTTTTCTTGTGATTAAAAATCAAATGATCGTTGTCTCCATTTGCCACGATTTCAGTTATCTGAACTTACACAAGCGATATTTTAAATTAAAGATTCGGGGTGGAGAGTGGCGACAACTACAGATCCATTATCTCATCCTTTAATTGGTCTAATAGACATATGGAGACGTGAATAAAGTATTTCAGACAGAATTAAGACAAAATTTTTACACATTCATGTTTTCATTACCAAATAATTTTACACAAGCGATATTTTAAATTAAAGATTCGGGGCGGAGAGTGGCGACAACCACAGATCCGTTATCTCATCCCTTAATTGGTCTAATAGACATATGGGGACCCGAATAAAGTATTTCAAACAGAATTAAGTCAAAAATTTTACACATTGAGGTTTTCATTATCAAATAATTTTTGAATTCAAATTTCAACATACTAAAATACGATTATTTAAACTTTTATATTCCAGTTCCTTTCAAGATCATAAACATAAAAATAAAAAATATATTGTACACATTTGACAATGACATTGACAAAACCATTGATCTATTAATTTTAAATATATAGTTTTAAAAACATCGCAATGGAATGTCGTTTTCAATTATCCGTTCATGGTTATATTTGGACAGTTTCCATTTTTTATTTTTTAATTGTTTTTTGATGGAACTTGAACCAATTTTATTCGAGATGCACATACTAAATGGCTATATTGACAACATATGACATCAGGTTCATAGTCCTGAAAGTAGACATAATTTTGAGTGATATGGGTTTGCTGAAAAAAATAGCCCTTTAAAATGATGGATCCTCTCTTGTATGTATATCCGTTGTCATTGTAGTCTTCCAATAACTTCATTTTTCCTTCAGTGCATCGCATCAAATAATAATTCACATTTTCGTTGTTGTCGACAGGTGCAATCACAACAAAAACATCTCCTGTGCAAATTACAATTGATGTCAGGATTTTTAATTCAATTAAATTGACTAATATACATGTGTATAAGGTGAATGACAAGAATGAACAATCGACAAAACAGTGGTATTTGATCATTACCTTCTCTAACGAGATCTGAAATTCTGTCGCCATCAGATGATATTGCTATATCTTCTGATTCTAATTCTTCAATGCTTGCTAGTGGCATTTTTCCTTTACGATTAATTTATGTGTGTTTCCAATGTTTCACGTAGTTGGTCGTTATGTTTTCACAAACTTCTGTAGATTCAATATTTTCAGTGCAAATATGACAAAAGCATGATTGCTTTCTACTGTCAAATGCATAAATGTTTTGAAAGGATTTTGTTTGAATAGAGTGAAAATATCTAGTCCCTTGTATGGTGCTAGCGTCGTATGGTATTGATCTATTTATATCTTGGATCCCAACATGCCAAAAAAATCTAGTACACAAATGACAAATTTTGATGTTAGGTACACATACTTTCTTTTAAATTGACAATAAAATATAAATTAAAACATTTGTGTGTACATACCTGCGCACATTTTTTGATTGTTGATTATAATCATGGTTTAGATATGATTTACATCATTGGACAACCTCTGCAGCTGAATGGAATTGTGCAGAACTATGGTTCATTTTCCATCTTCGAAGTGCTCTTTTTACGCATGCTCCTGCACCATCATGTTCACCTTTTCCATGATTAGTTTCAAAGAAATTCCAGTGATGTTTAATGCTCAATGCTTTATGAAGTCGACATAACCAATAAAATGATTGCGAAGATTTAAATTGTCCGGCACATCCATCTGACCATATCCAATGCTCATTGAATTTAATGTTACGTTCCTTTAGTGAATTGTAGAAAATACTTTCAATACAATGCTGAACAAAATGTGTATCGTGTATACGATCGTCGCTGATATAAAAGTGATATTCTTTAATCACATCTCTCTTGTCACACGTGCTTTCAATGACATCAACATCCTGTTGAGAATGTCTATATAAAACATGGACGAATATTGAAACTTGGTCAGAATGATAGTATTCACTCTGTATCTCTTTCTGTGCAGCAAATGTATAATTTTCTGCAAAGTCAACCACTGACAAAATTGTTCCTGGTGAAAAAATTTCACGAGATTGTTTGAATTGAAGGTCTTGCCATCGTGCTCTATGTAAATGCTTGGTGTATTTATAAATTTCACTTTCGAATTTCTTGAGAAAATCTGCCACACCTATTTTATCTTCTCGCAAATCAATCCTTTTGGAATGTACATCACTAGTACTTGTAATGTATTCATATCTTCTCCAATCAACGGTGACATTTGACAATGAGTGATCAGTATCGATAGGATATTTATTGTGGTATAAAACCAAATTTCCACAGCGATTACAATGTTTTCCATTAACAAATTTCTTATTATAAAATACTTCATCTTGATTTCTCTCACATAGGGTTTGAGATATGAATTCATGTATTGTGGGCGGAGGTGGTGAATTTGTCCAAAACATTTTACCAAATTCAAGAAATGTGTCGTAATATAATTGGAATTGCACATGATAACGACAACAACATGTGTCACGGATAGTAATAGGTTTAACATACCATGGTTTTAGTTGCACAAATGTAGTGATTGACACATTAATTTCATGATGATCTTCTTTGAATTTATTGAACAATTGTACTTGTGTCATATCCATTATATGTTTTGGACTACTTACATATACTCTTCGTGATAATCTTTGTCGTATTACATATCTTGAATTTGGTGAAACTCAAGCATGTGTCAACCAATATTCCCGTACAATATCTTTAACCCCTGCTCCCATTCTATCTTTGTAAGGATGTCTACAAATAATTGCCTAGCAAGCAAGTTCATCATTTTCATCTATTTGCATTCTGAATTTACTATGTCTGTATAATGTCTTTCTTGAGGTTCCAACTTCTTTTGCTAGCTGTGTTGTCAAACGTTTTTGTTTAGTACTAGTCGAAATAATTCCTGTATGAATTGCTCTTCGTGCAGCACTAATGTCTTTCTTCCTAGATTTTCCAAACTTTTTTATTGCATCACCTATATTTTCTATCACATTATGTTTTAATTTCGACTCTTTGGTCGCTTTGTGAATACCCAATAATGATGTAGCATCTTCTAACTTCTTGGTCACTAATAAATATCTCAAAATTTGTGCTTGTCCTGTTGCTGAATAATTCTTCAGAACATCATCATAAATTTTTTGAGCCCAATATTGTGCAGCGTGTATGGGTATTTTTTTCCATATTTATTGCAATCAATGTTTTTTAACGTTTCATCATCAATGGTGAAAGTACCTATACATCAAAGTAAATTTAATTTAAAACATGTATCCAAAAATACAATTCATTATAAAAAATGAATTTGGAAAATACATTCAATATATACATACCTAGTCCAATTTTTGGTTCTTGAACTTGATCTTCAATATTGACTTCATCGACATTAGTATGTAAATCACTATTTACATCCTCAACAATGGTTTTTTCAACTTCAATTTGTTCCTCTTCTACTCTATTTTCAATTTTCATTTCATCGACATTATCATGTAAAATTGTATTTGTATCTTCAATAATCGTTGCTTGCATTTCTGCAAAGCTTGCTTTATTGGCATGATATTTAAATTTTTTCTTTTCTCTATTATCATCATCATCAGCACGTTTACAATCATATTTTCTTTGACGGTTTCTCTTACTGCCCATGATTGTTTAATCTATAAATGATAAATTAAAGAATCATCATTTTATTGTAAATAAACAAAATGAAGATTTAAAAATAGTTACGAAATTTATGAACACATGAACTGAAATTTATTTCACCTTATCAAAATCTTGTACTTGAGTCTTTTGAAGAAAAAGTCTTTGGAAACAAGTTTCATTTGAAAAGAACCTTCTTTGAATGAAATAAGAACTCTTTGACAATAAATCACCTTTGAAAAAAATCTCATTGGAAAAGAATAAGAACACTTTCAAAATAAATCTTCTTTGTAAACTCACTGATAAAAAAAAAAAAAAAAACCCTTCTTTGAAAAAATACCTGGGAAAAAGATTTTTTTGTAAAAACCTTTGCAACGAAATAACCTTTTTGCAAAAATAACTTGGGAGTCTTTGAAAAAATCCATTTTCAAATAAATAAGAAGGAAAAATATATCTCTTTTGTAAAAATAACTTGAAATAAAATATTATTTGCAAAAATGCCTTGGAATAAAAACTCTGTAAATGCACACTTTGGAAATAAACATTTGCTGAAAAACCCATTGGAAAAGAATAAGAACACTTTCTAAATAAATCTTCTTTGTAAATAAACTTTAAAAAAAAAAAAAAAAAAATATTCTTTGAAAAAATACCCGGGAAAAAGATTTCTTTGTGAAAGCCTTTGCAACGAAATAACGTTTTTGCAAAAATAACTTGGGAGACTTTGAAAAAACCCTATTTTCAAAGAAATAAGAAGGAAAGAAACGTTTTTTGCAAAAATATTTAGAAAAAAAAAACTTTGAAAAAATTCATTTGAAAAAATCATTTTCAAATAAATAAGAAAGAAAAAGACAACTCCTTTGAAAAAATAACTTGGAATAAAAACCTATTGCAAAGAATTAAGAAGTATAAAAACTTGGAATAAAAACTTATTTTGCAAAAATGCCTTAGAAAATCAATCTTTCAATGTATTCCTTAGAAAGAAGTAACAAAAAAAACACTTCATAAAAAAAAATCTCTTTACAAATTTTTTTTTTAGAAAATCCTTGGAAAAAAAAACTCATTGCAAAGAAATGAAAAGTGCAAAAAGCTTGAAAAAAAATATTTCATAAAAGAACTTTCTTTGCAAAAAAAGGCTCCTTAAAAATCCTTGGAAAAAAACCCATTGCAAAGAAATAAGAAGTGCAAAAAGCTTGGAATAAAAACTCATTTTGCAAAAAAATTCTTTCAATGTATTCTTTATTCTTTAGAAAGAAGTAAGACAAAAAATACCTCATAAAAATTTTTTTTTTGCAAAAAACACTCCTTAGAAAATCCCTTCAAAAAAATTCTGACAAAAAAGTATGCAAAATTGAAATGTGCGAAATTAATCAAAGTATTTAGTTTTATTTATATAAGTATAGAAATTTATTTATTTATTTATTTATTTTTTTCGGCCGACGAGATTTTTTTTACGTTTGGTTATTCGGCCGAATAACTTCTGAAACCTGAAAATCTGATTGCCACTCATAGTTTTTAGGTTTCTCCATTTTCGGAAGGTAAAAATGATCTATTACACTATAAGGCGATTGTTGGACTTGATACCATTAGTTTCGTTATTGAATCTACTTTCCAAATATATAGATTTCTTTATGTATAGGTAAGATCTGATATTTGTAATTGTTTGTTTTCTTAACAGGTGTCGAGTCTCGTTTCATCTCTTTCAAAATGCGGTGAAATGAAAAATCCATAACTTTAAAAATACACCACGAACAAAATTGAGAAAACTATGGTGCAGTTAATTGGCGTGTCTACTTCAAAAGGGTATTCATAGAATTTTTAGTTTTATATTCAGTTGAGTGAAAAGTTTTGCGACAAAAAATATGTTGAAAATCGAAAAGGTTTCCCCATTGATTGAATTCAAATAAATATAATAATTAGTATATAGATCCATTCGCTACAAACTTATAGTCATGCAGTAGTATATTGTGTGTAGATTGTTGTAGCATATTTATTTTTTGCAAAAAACAAGTTTAACAATGATTTTACGTGTACGACAAAACATGGCTATTTTGTAGTCCTTTCGTTTTATAAGAACACACTGTTAAATATTTGTCGAATCGACATACCAAATCTCAATATAAAAAATTGAAAAAAATATCGATAGCAAGCTAACATAATTCTCTAAAAATTTGCTTTTTAGTGAAAAGTGAAATTCCAAACAAAAATATCACTTTTATTCGCCCAAAGATGGAAAACATGAAAAATTCAGAATTATTTTCTCATGGAACCCCCCAAAATAGACACCCATCTTCATGGATTCACCCTATACTGATTCCTGACTGACCAAAATCCCTAATGGGACCGACCTCTCCTAGTGAATTCTAATAACCCATAAATAATAAACTCACGGCTGACCCCCACATGGTGGGTCTAATAACCCTGGTTACCACAATTCATTGGAGGAATAAACATTTCTGGATACATAATAGAATCACCTCGGAGGGATGAAACATCTCCGGAATAATAAAGCACAAATATAATATTCTTAGAAGTTACAATATTCAACACTCCCCCTTAACGAGAAGGATATTATAACAACATCTGCAGGAGTAAGGAGTCATCGACTACATCATACATGATACATCTGTAAATCATCAGAAGCTTTCTTCAATACATCATAATCAATAACTCAACCAGTTACTGGAACATCAACATCATCGTCATCGTCATCGCATGATCATCAGCATCTTCATCACACGGTTATCAGCATCGTCATCACACGATCATCATACAGGATGATCAATCCTGATCTCTTTAGGACATAGATCCATGGATGATACAATCCAAACCATTCATTTAGGACTATGTCCAAGGATGATTTAATCCCCACCATACATTTAGGACTATGTCCAAGGATGACTTAATCCCAACCATACATTTAGGACTATGTCCAAGGATAACTTAATCCCCACATGTCTATCAAGGACTTCATTCTCGAAGACCATACGTCTACGGATCAATTCAAGGGACCGAAGTCCGGGGACGATACAATCCCCACTTGTCCACTAAGGACTTCATTCTCGGAGACATATGTTTACGGCTCACTTTAAGACTAAAGTCTAGGGATGATCCAATCCCCACTTGTCCACTAAGGACTTCATTCTCGGAGACATATGTCTACGGCTCACTTTTAGGACTGAAGTCTAGGGATGATCCAATCCCAACCTGTATCCTCATCAATATAGATATCGTTAGTACATCAATAATACAAGTACATACAGGTATCCTCATCAATACATGTGTACATATGTATCCTCATCAATACATCAATAAAAACAAGTATCCTCATCAATACATGTACACATATGTATCCTCATCAATACATCAATAAAGACAAGTATCCTCATCAATACATGTACACATATGTATCCTCATCAATACATCAATTTAAGAACATATATAATTAAAGCATGTATTCTCATTAATACATATAAAGCATGCATCCTCATCAATACATATAAAGCATGTATCCTCATCAATACATCAATATAAAAAAAAAGTAATATGAGTATTCTAAGTATAAGAGTCCTAATTCTAAATAATCTAATCATAATTATCTAAGTGTAGTAAATAGATATCCTTATCATCGACCTTGTTGTCGATGAGGGCAATCTCATCATCAGTGACTATACTACTCCCCCTTTTGAGGAGGGTCCTTTTGAACTACACCAAGTTTGTCTCGGAAATATTCAAATTTTACTCGAGACAGAGGTTTGGTCAATATATCAGCAATCTGTTCCTCAATGCTCACATACTCGAGCTTAATAGCTCCTCTTTGCACCATATCTCGTATGTATAAATATCGGATCTCTATGAGTTTTGACTTATCATGGAAAACTGAATTTTCTATCATCTTAATACAACTTTGATTGTCACACATGATCATAGTAGGATCCATTTCTAAGTCAAACACTTCAGATAATAATTTTCGAAGCCATACTGCTTCACAACTAGCAGAGCAGGCAGCTATATATTCTACTTCGGTAGTACTTAGAGCCACAGTAGATTGTTTCTTACTGAACCATGAGATCATTGCAGATCCAAGACCATAACATCCACTTGATGTACTCTTTCTGTCTGAAACACTTCCTGCCCAAACAGAATCTGAGTAACCATGTAATCTGAGTTCATGATTTCCAAGATAGTATAGACCAAAATCTAATGTACCCTTTAAATACCTCATTACATTCTTTGCAGCTATTAAGTGAACCTTTCTAGGTTCTACTAGATACTGACTCAGGGTATTTACAGCAAAGCATATATTTGGTCTGGTATTTATTAAATACATCAATGACCCAATGATTTGTCTATATAGAGTTACATCCACTAATTCTGATGAGTCATTAACTAATAACTTCAAGTTGGAGTCCATGGGAGTGGCCATGGCTTTACACTCCAACATATCAAATCTTTTCAAAATCCCTACAACATACTTACCTTGATTTAAAAAGATTCCTTTTGGTTCTTGCCATACTTCTAGATCTAAGAAGTAATGCATTAATCCGAGATCTTTCATCTCGAATTCTGAAGAAAGATTCTTCTTAAATTTGACAATTTGATTCTCATTTCCTATTAGAAATAGATCATCTACATACAACAGTAATATAATAGGTTCATCATCCATGATCTTGAGGTAAAGATTTGGATCAGCTTTACTTTTGGTAAAGCTCATGCTTGTTAAGAAACTGTCAATCCTTCCGTACCAAGCTCTGGGAGTATGCTCTAATCCATACAAAACCTTTTTTAGCTTGCAGACATGTGTTCTTCCATATTTAACCTCAAATCCTTGAGGTTGTTCTATGTACACTTCTTCTTCAATTACACCATTCAGGAAAGCTATCTTAACATCCATTTGGTGTAATTTCCACTTCATCATAGATGCAAGTGCCATGATAGTTCTAATTGAAGTGTACCTAGCAACTGGTGCAAATGTTTCTTCATAGTCAATTCCCTCCTTTTGAGAGAATCCGCTGGCTACAAATCTTACCTTATATTTTTCAATGCTACCATTTGCAGCATGTTTTATTTTGAATATCCATTTGGAAGAAACCACACTTTTATCTTTTGGTTTGGGAATTATATCCCAAACATCATTTTTAATTATTGACTGGTATTCTTCTGTCATTGCTTCTACCCACTCCTTCTTCTGAACTACCTCTTCATAGCTAGTAGGTTGTTGATCCACAAGGTCACACATCAAAGCCACATAGTTGGATACTAGATTTGGGTTTTTTTCTTTCTCTAGTGGAGCCTTCAGGAGCTCCATATTTTTCAGCTCCTTGAATAATGTCTCTAGCCCATGCTGGCCTTCTTTTCCTAGATAAGTTTGTAATAGGGGGTTCTTGTGGTTCCAACATGTCATGATCCTCTGGTGTATCATCTTCAGGGATGGGCACAACTTCTGTGATTTTAGGAGGTGTATCTTCTTCATATATTTCTTCAAGTTGGCACTTCCTAGATTTCTTGAGAGCTACTTCTTCATCAAATGTTACATCTCTACTTATTTCCATATGATGAAAACTAGGTATGTAAATTCTGAAAGCTTTGGATGATTCACAATATCCAAAAAATATTCCCTTCTTACTAGAGGGATCCAACTTGGTTCTCTTTTCTTTTGGAATATGAATGTACACAGGACATCCAAATATTTTGAGATGACTTACCTCAAGCTTATTTCCTGCGAAGACTTCTTCTGGAGTCTTGAATTTAAGAGCACTATGGGAAAGTCTATTTTGTACATAGACTGCTGTCCTAGCTGCTTCAACCCATAGATCCATGGGTAGATCTTGGTCATGTATCATAGTCTTTACAGCTTCCATGATAGTTCTATTCTTTCTTTCAACAACCCCATTTTGTTGGGGATTGTAGGGAGTGGTTAGTTCGCTTTTGATTCCAGCTTCTTTACGAAAGTCTTCAAAGTCCTTTGAAGTATATTCTCCGCCATTATCTGTTCTGAGAATCTTGATTTTCTTTTCTGAGAGATTTTCTATTAAGGCCTTGAACTTTTTGAATTTTCCAAAGACTTCATTATTACCTTTTAGAAAGTATATCCAAGTCTTCCTTGAATAGTCATCAATGAAATAGAGATAGTATTCAAACGCACTTAGGGATGTGGTGGGCATTGGTCCACATACATCTGAGTGTATTAACTCTAAAATGTTCTTAGTCTTTGTTTCACTCTTTGGAAAAGGGTTCTTGACATTCTTCCCTTTTTCACATCCTTTGCATGAGCCATTATGGTCAATCTTTAAGTCTGGTAATCCTATGACGACCTTGCTCACATAGGGTAAGGCCTTGTAGTTAATGTGAGAAAGCCTTCTATACCATAGTTCACTAGGGCCAGTGGTTTCATGGACAAGGGCAGCTTCTGGGTGACCCTTGAGTTTGTAAAGACCTCCTTCTTCTTCACCAATAATAATTGCATCCTCAATTGATTTTTCTTTGTGCCACATAAGTACTTGACCATCAATAAATGCAATTCTAAATCCTTTCTTATCTAGTGCTGAGATATAAAGTAGGTTCTTCTTCAAACCTGAAACATATAAAATTTCTTTCATCTTCAAGGGTGTTCCAGAATCAAGCTTGTAGTTTGCTTCACCAATTCCCTTGATGGGATATTGATAATCATCTCCTAGAGATACCTTTTGTGGAGAAGACTTTTCTTCAAGTCTTGAGAGAGTTTTCTTTTGACCTGTCATGTGCTTTGAAGCACCACTATCAATGAGCCATGTATCTTCTCCAGGAGACACAGATCCAGAGAGTGCAAAAAATAGAACATACTCTTCTGCATCTTCTTCTTCATTCCTTCTAGATCTTTTTCTAGGGATGGGCCTTTCTTCTTCTTCTTATTCTTCATTTCTTTTGGATCTTTTCCTATGAGGCCTTACTTCCTCTTCTTCTTCTTCTTCTTCACTATCATCTTCTGCAAGATGTGCTTGATGTCTTTTATGGTGAATATTTTTCTTCTTGATTGAAGGAAAAAATCTAGCAATGTGTCCTTCTTTATGATAGTTGAAACATTGGAAGGAAGAGAACTTTCCTTTTCCTTTCTTCTGAAATCTTTTTGGAGATTGAGACTCCTTGTGCTTGTCCTTCTTGAAGTAAGATTGATTCTTCCTTCTCTTAGTGTGTGTAGCCAAGGCTTGGTCATCCTCCTTGAGAAGGGCTTCTCTGTTGGCTACCCTAGCTTCTTCTTGAACACAATCCTCCCATACTACATCAAACTTCATACTTTCTTTTCTGGAACATATGGTTTGTATGAATGACTCCCAAGGTCTAGTGAGAACATTTAGAGCAGTCATCACAAGTTCATCTTCATCAAGAGTATCACCAATGGCATCTAGTTGCTCCTTGATTTGGAATACCCTTGAGAATTAGTCTTGAATGGATTCTCCTTTGTGCATCTTGGTACTCTTCAATTGAGTTCTTAGATTCATCTTCCTATTGATGTTCTTTCCTTCATACGTTCTTCCTAGGGCATCATACATTTCCTTTGGAGTCTTCTTAGATGCCACTTGGGGAATCAAGTGGTCTTTAATAGAATCAGCAATGGTTCCCTTTGCCCTAATCAAATCCTTCCGATGCTTCTCTTTGGCTTCATCTCCTTCGGGTTCTGCAACTTCATCCTTGATATATTGAGCAAGATCATTCTCTTCAAGAATGAGACCAATTCTATATTTCCATGCCCGGAAATTCTCTATACCTTCAAGCTTGTCTTCAAGCTTAGTGCTTGCAGCCATCTTCTCTTGGGGGAGTCCAAGAGATAAATGATAGGGTAGGAAACTTTACCTTTTCACTTTTCCGGATCTGCAACAGAAATTATGGTTTATCGCACTTTTGGTAAAACTAGGGTTTGACTTTCCCAGAGTTCTACCCAACCAAAAACCTTAATCCAAAGCTTAAAAGATAGATCTTTAGAATGGCTATTCAGCCATGCAACCAGAATCCAAAAATACTAACTTTTCCAGAAACCCTAATTTTGGGAGAGAGAGAGAAATATAATTTCACCTTGTGAAAGATGTTCTATTCAGGCTAGCTCTGATACCATGTTAATATTATTCTAATTTGACTAGCAAGATCACTGAAAGAAACATAATCACAAGATATACAAAGATATTACCATGGGAAACCCTAATAAGGTAGAAAACCTAGCAAAGCTTTCCTCAATAAGATGATCAACCAAAATACAAGATGTGCTCCAAGACTTGACCTCCTTCTTCTCTACCTCCTATGCAGACCTCCCAAACACAAGTGCGCTACTTTCTGAGTTTAGAAAGTGTGTCAAATGAGGAGCTCTCCTCCTCTACTTATACTGATTCCCGACTGACCAAAATCCCTAATGGGGCCGACCTCTCCTAGTGAAGTCTAATAACCCCTAAATAATAAACTTAGGGCCGACCCCCACATGGTGGGTCTAATAACCCTGGTTACCACAATTCATCGGAGGAATAAACATCTCCGGATACATAATAGAATCACCTTGGAGGGATGAAACATCTCTGGAATAATAAAGCACAAATATAATATTCTTAGAAGTTACAATATTCAACACTCTTAAAACCTAAAAGTACCAATCTTCCCTTACAGGTCGTGGTATCGTACCTAAGGAAGGATTCCTCCAAACCCGATTTCGAAACCCTAAAGAACCGCAAGCCTGTCGGCATCACTACAACCCACTCCTTGCAAAATGAATGCCAAGTTCATCACCTTCGTCGAGGTAAGCCAAAGTGTTGTTAGGGTTACACTACTACTAAGAACTACCACGTGATTGCAGCCACGTTGGATGCCAACAAGCTTTCCACTAGCACCACCCTTATTACACCTTAATGTGCAGATCTACTACCGGTACATCAACCTGCCAGCAAACCACACCACACGGATATCACTCGGGCTAATCTTTGACTTTGCATTATAGTTTGGGTTACCAATTATCAAAACCATCATACCATTTCCCAAGCGTGATACTATTGCATGATAACCAAGTCTAAAGTTTCAACCATCACCAAGGAGACCTACAACAATAGTTTAATGGTTACATATTATTATTAATACCTTTTATTTCATAACAAAGTTGCTAACCTTGCATCTAGTAGATTAGTATCGAAACCCTCGTGTATTGTAATAAGACCATAAAAAAAACACATAGCGCAACCATATCATAAACTATTGATACAATGTGCTAAGTGGTGACATTATTTATAATATCAACCTAGAAGAAGTACAAATAGCAATAGTATTAATGAAAGATACTATTACTAGTTTAGCCATCACATATCTTAGTAGCATGCTTAAAATGTATAATAACATCAATCGAGGGTTAAATATAAAATGCATAGGATCAAATGACATACATAGAACTACACTAAGGATAGTTGAAACTTATGATATGATCCTCGTATCCTAGACACTTAATACTTAGTATAATTCGTTTAAATAGGTTTCTAATATTGTTTTGATGCTCAACATTGGTTTATTAAGGGTGAAAACGTGAAGGTGGGTAACACTTTCGTGAGAAACCAGTGCAAAATCGTCTTAGCGGCAGTTATTCGGCCGAATAATAAATATTATTCGGCCGAATAATAAACATTATTCGGCCGAATAATTTACATTCTTCGGCCGAATAATGCAGAGGTTATTTGGCCGAATAACCACAAACAGTTCTCCATCTAGTTTAACGGGGATCCTTGAAATGTGTGCAAACAGCTACCGGACGGAAAAAAAAATTTCGGGCAATAGTTTATTCGGCCGAACAATTATTCGGCCGAACACTTTTTCGGCCGAACAATTATTCAGCCGAACAATTATTCGGCCGACAAATTGTTCGGTCCGAACTATTTTTCTGCATAAAAACCCAGCATCGGCTGCCATTTGGCATTCCCTGCTGGAAATATTTGGACCCCGCAACGGCCCCGCAGTAGATTTGTCGCCACCCTCGCTGCTGCTCCATGACCCGCTGCTGCTCCACGACCCGTTGTCGCTCCACGACCGGCTGCTGTTACGTTCTGTTGCTCGTCGGCTCGTCGGCTGTTACTTGATGTTGCTTGTTGGATGTTGCTCGTCGGCTGTTACTTTCTGTAGCTCGTCGGCTCATCGGCTGTTACTTTCTGTTGCTCGTCGGTTGTTGCACGTTAAGTGTTGCTGCTGATACTTCCTGTTGCTCTTCCGCCTTGATTACATGCTTGTCCAATGTTATAACTTCTTGTGGCAGTTGTTGAAGCTGTGTTAGTCAACGAGGGTGCCAGGCGACGTGGAGTTAACCGCTTGAGGGTAAGTAACGATTATTAGTTGGTTTTGGTTTTCAAATTTTAAGGTTGATGTATATACAGTTCTTCGTGTTGTAATGGTTTGCTGAAATTTTTTTGGTTGGCAGGTGTGTTCGGTTGTATTGCTGCATCGACGGTGTTGCGGTTTTGTGTGCAGGGTTGAAAGCTCGTCATTGAAAGGTGCGTTTTTCCGTCAGTTGTGACGTTTTGATTCTGTTTGTGTATGTTATAGGTTTTAGTTGATGACATTATTTGTTGCTTGGTGAAGGAACTAGTTGGTGTTTGGAGAGTTGGTGGACCGAATAGTAGCGGCGTCGTGGATCGACGATCTCTTCACTGCTCGTTTGGATACAGGTATGTATCGTTTCGCAAACTCCTGCTTTGATAAAAAAATGTAGTAATATGAATGAAATTAAAAAAAATATTTGCCGAGGTTTAAGATTTGAATGTTTATCTTTTTATATTTATTTTTATGCTATTGAGTAGAGGCTTGGAACTTTGCTCTTGAGCAGAGGTCTGGAACTCTGCTCTTGAGTTGTTGGCAGTAGGAGAAAATTAAAAAAAATATCTGTTATGGGGGTTAAAATCAGAAGGTTAAATTTTTTAATATTAAATTTTAATTTTAGAGATGTCAGTTTTTATGCCCTTGAACAGGGTTCATGAACTCTGTTCATGAACAGAACATGTCCATGAACATTGTTCATGAACTCTGTTCATGAACAGAGTTCATGAACTCTGTTCATGAACAGAGTTCATGAATAATGTTCATGAACAGAACTCTGTTCATGTTATATGCCCTCCAAATATAGTCGCTAGTGGTTACTCCTTTTTTTTATATAAAAATGGTAAGAGCAAGTATAAAGCAAGTAAGGCTTTCAAATATATAAAATGAAAATCAAACAACATAACATGTATTTGTCTTATTCTTATGAAATGTAACCCCATGGCTTGTTTATATATATGGATATTTAAACCCTAATCCTGAACGAGTTTCATATTAAGTTTCCCTAATTCTTAATGAAGGTCCATAAGCTTTGTAGGCAAGATGGAAGACTAAGTGATTGGCATTAATGGAAAAGGGGTTCAAAACATGTCCACATGTACCCACTACGTTGCCTTAATAAGCATACACACATTTATGAGTCATGGACTATACCTTTTTTTAGTTTACAGAGGTAATGCAGTTCTCGGGGGATTTCAACCATGGGCCATGCAGATAATAAAGGGTATACTACACAACTTTATAAATGGTCAACCGGTGGTTTTACTAGGTTAAGTGAGGTACAAGAATGTCATATGAGTTCATGAACTCTGTTCATGAACAGAACATGTTCATGAACAGAGTTCATGAACAAAACCTGTTCATGAACATAACATGTTCATGAACAGATTTCATGTAGAAAGTCACTTAAAAATTCGATGTTGTAAGTTCTTAGGTATTTTTTTTATAAAAATTAAGGAATGTTTGTTTATTGAGATATAGAATGAAAACATAAGTGATCATTGAAAAATTTGGAAGGTTATTATACTATTACAATTAAATGATTATGAGATGATTATTGATGTTATGTTTATGGTGCAATAGTGTTCTTAGAGTTAGGAGAGGAATTTACGAAAGAAAATAAGTTATAATATTTTAGGTGGCTCTACATTTTGTATGCAGATCTTTAAGAGATATGTTTTTAAGTTTGTAGAATGAACATGTACAACTTCAATGTGTGTAAATTGTTTTATCATAAATATAAACTAGAAATCTCTTAATAAGGGTATATATATGTTATACTATTTTAGGCAGCTCTACATTTTGTATGCAGATCTTTAATAGATATGTTTTTAAGTTTGTAGAATTAACATGTACAACTTCAATGTGTGTAAATTGTATTATCATAAATATAAGCTAGAATTCTTTTAATAAGAATATATATATATGTTTAGTGAGATGTTTATTCATTGACATATATAATTCAACCATATTTGTTGGATTAAAAGTTTTTAAGGTCACTATACTACTTCAATTAACCGTGTTATAACTTATATTTGATAATGAAATGATTATTAGGTATATCTTTACATTGCAATATTAGTGATGGTAAGGAATTTTAGTTAATTAATTAGAGTTAGGAGAGGGACTTACATTTTGTTGTAGTTTTTTATCAAATATTGGCTTGATGCTTGTAGAATAGTCATGTACAATTTCAATATGTTAACGTTTGTGTAAATTTAGAAGTTATATCAAATGGAAAGAGAGTCTTCGAAGGGAAAGCGTAGGAGGTCATCACAATCCTCAGGAATTGGTGTTCCAATTGGTAGTCGAAGGTTGTCGAATTCACCGCGGGGTTCGAGTTTATTGTATGGGTCCCAGTCATTTGATCACCAACAAGTTCGAAGGGGTACAAATGATTCTCCTTCGTCTTTTGTGGGAGAGCGTCGATCTCAACCTTCTGTTGGTATGAACATTAATGTTTAATAATGTATAATTTGTATTTTTTCGTGTTTTGAATTTATGGACAAGGTTAATTCTTGACTACGGCTATATTTGAAGCAGAGCGACGTTCAGAAGATGTGCGTAATTCGACGGAGCGAGAGGAAGATCAAGATAGGATTGTAGATGATGGAATAGATGTGGGTGGAGAGCAGGGTCCTGAAGATCCTCCTAGAGCTAGGACGACATATGTTCCACTAGCCGAGGGGTGTACACCCATATCAACTTATCCATCTGATTTACCTGATGAGCTTCCATGGCAAGGTGTTGTGCAACAAACTATTCTTGAAAGTTGTAGATCCCACTATGACAGGTTGAACAATGATCTTTGTTCTTTGGATCTCCCTCCAGAGAGCCGACAAAGTCTAGAGATTGTTTTGGCGTCTTTGCAAAAATTCATTGATGCATACGAGGAACTTGGACCAACTACAAATGGTTTTGTTCATTTGATGCGGATGCGAAGGGACCAAGTTATGGGTCCAGATAAGTGGGAGGTTGTGAAGGAGAGAGTCACCAGAGAACAAGCCAATTCAATGTTCAATTTCAAAGAAGGCCTTAAGCGAAAAATGTTGAAAGTGCAATATTTCAAGCATCCTCAAATTGCACATTTAATATATGATCGATTTCTTGTAGCTTATGGTCGATTGCCCTGGAACGATGAGGTTCCTAATTATTTTGCTAGATTTTTTTATGCGGAGTTTTTTTTAGGTATGAAGCCTAACTATACTGATGTTCCTTCTGACTTTTATGGAGTTGGAAATGGTAGAATATATAATCGAAAAGGTGCTCTCAGAGACCCTACCACTATACAACCTCCACCTGAGATACCTCGTCCACCGAGGGTTGTGGCTTTAAGATCAGAGATGGAGACAACATCTCAACTAGGGACAGTTGGAAGGGAATCGGTAGGTGATGGTTTAGCATCAGCTCTTGTTGGAGTAGAAGTTGGTTTGGGGCGAGAGAGGGCTCGTGCTATTGTTCGTCAAAGTTTTGTTTACAAGACGAATGACGAGGTAGATGCATTGAGCATCGATGATCTCAGAGATTATGCTAAGTCTTGTCGAGATATAGCTTCAGATGTGTTATCCAATGACACATCGAGCATGGGAGAGGTTTGTTGATTATGCTATGACAATCTATTTGATTTTTTATTGATCATTTTGAATTGAATTTTTTGCTACATGGTAATAAATATATTAAGCAAATGTATTTTGTTTGCAGTTTTTGAGAATGTTAAATGCACATAATTTTCGAGTCTCCAGTAGTCAAAACCAAGAGCATCTTAGTAAAAAAGAAGAGCGCTTAGGAGAGGTATTTTAATTATAATATTTATGATTGAACTTGATATTTTTTTTGTTTGTTTGAATTTTAATAAATATCAATGTATCTTATTGTTAATTTGACTTATCTATGCAGGTTTCTTTAGATTCCAACTTTTTAGATGATTTACCATCTCTTGTGAGCTAATGATTTTAATTTTTTTGTTTTGGTTTTAAGTTAATTGCTTAATTTATTATTTGTATCTACTATGTTTTATTTATTAACAAAATTTAAATTTTAGGGAAGAGACCATTTGGAAATTGGGGGTGAAGATGTGGGGTCTTTAATGAATGCAGATATTGGCACCGAGGTAATTTTGTTGAACTAGAAATGATCTCTGATATAAGTTTAATGTTTTATATTTTTTGGATTTATTTGAAAATTGTTTTTGTACATGTTGCAGCTTGGCTCTTTGAGATCCTTTGGAGCTAAAGGGAAGGCTCTAGTGGAAAAAAGTGGTGGACATGCATTCAAAGAATTTGATGTGCGATTTTTTTAATAATTGAATTATTTTGTAGATGAGTTTAATATCTTAATATCTTGAATTTAGTTTAAAATTGTTTAAATAATTTATGATCTAAATTTATAATTTGTTTTTTTTGTGTATTGTAGGTTGAGTTGAGTCCCAGGGAAGGTCCTAGTAGAAAATAGTGGAAAGACATTGGTCTAGATGGATAGTGGTTCAGACTTTATTGTTTTTGTTGATATATATATATTGCAGTTGTTTTGAACATGGAGGGTATTTATTTTTTGATTATATATATATGTACATTGAATTCACATGTTCATCAACTTTTTTTTGGATTATATACATGAGTACATGTTAATTATTTCTCATTTGGTAAATGTTTAGAATATGTTTTGCATGAATGTTTAAAATGTTTTGATAATATTTATAATATGTTTCGCATGAATGTTTAAAATGTTTTGATAGGTGCAATCCAAGGTTAGGAAATGTTGAATGATGAGAATGAATGTTATGAAGTTAGGAAATGTTGAATGATGAGAATGAATGTTGAATGTTTTGAATGTTATGGAAGAATGAATGTTGGGAAAGAATGAATGGGAAGTGTTAGGAATGTTTAAAATGTTATTCTAAGTTAGGAAATGTTCAATGTTGAGAATGAATGTTATGGTAAGAATCAATGTTGGGAAAAAATGAATGGGAGGTGTTAGAGAAAAATGAATGTTGGGAAAGAATGAATGGGAGGTGTTATGGAAGAAGAAATGTTTTCAATTTGTTATGTTGAGAATAAATGTTATTATAATATGTTTTGCATGAATGTTTAAAATGTCTTGATAGGTGCAACCCAAGGGTAGGAAATGTTGAATGATGAGAATGAATGTTATGGAAGAATGACTGTTGGGAAAGAATGAATGGGAGGTGTTGGGAATGTTTGAAATGTTAATCTAAGTTAGGAAATATTCAATGTTGAAAATGAATGTTATGGTAAGAATTAATGTTGGGCAGAAGTTTATGAATGTTAAAATTTTTGATAGAAATATGGATGAACTAGGAAGTTTAAAAGCAAATATATGTTAAGTTCAAATTTTGATATAATAGATTTTTAATTAATTTAATTTTTATTTTCAATGTTCAGGTACATTTGATGCGGCTGAATCATGGCAAATGGGGGGTAACGGTTTTTTGTTTTTTAATCATAAGCGAAGATTCCAGGATTGTGAAGTTTGTGTTAAATTAGAGCAATGATTTTAAACAACAATTTGATGAATTTTCATTGATTTGTTGTAAATAATCATTTCTCTAATTTAGCATAAACTTCACAATCCTGGAATCCTTCCTTGTGATTAAAAATCAAATGATCGTTGTCTCCATTTGCCATGATTTCAGTTATGTGAATTTGCACAAGCGATATTTTAAATTAAAGATTTGGGACGGAGAACTTGGTGACAATTTACAGACATCTATTTAAGATCATATTTATGGTGAAGTACGTATTAAAGAAACATGTTCGATGGATTAAAAGAATACAAAATTTAATAGGTCTTTTTGTGATTTTTCGTTAGCATCAATCAACCAAAAGTAAAAATTCGGAGCGGAGTGGGGATAGCCACATCCGTTATCTCATCCCTTAGTGGTCTAATAGACATATGGGGACCCGAATAAAGTACTTTTGAATTTTCAAATTATATTTGAATTCATTTTTAAGCATGTTAAAGTACAACCATTTAAGCTCTTATGTTAGTTGTCATTCAAGAAAATATTCATAAAATCTCAATGAAAAAATATACTGTGCACAACAGTTTTGATAATTGGACAAAACATATATTGCACACAACAATTGACATGGACAAAAATATAGATCAATTTATTTTTGATATGTAGTTAAAAACATCGCAATGGAATGTCATCTTCAACTATCCGTTCATGGTCACATATGGATAGTTTCCATTTTTTGGTTTTTAACTGTTTTTTTTATGGAACTTGTATCAATTTTATTCGAGATGCATATACTAAATGACTATATTGACAACATATAACATCGAGCTCATAATCTTGAAAGTAGACATAATTTTTAGTCATATGCGTCTGCTGAAAAAAGTAGCATTTTAAAATGATGGATCCTCTTTCGTATGTAAATCCGTTGTCGTTGTAGTCCTCCAATAACTTCATTTTTCCTTCAGTGCATCGCATCAAATAATATTTGACATTTTCGTTGTTGTCTACAGGTGCAATCACAGCGAAAACATCTCCTGCGCAAGTTATGATTGGTGTTAGCGTATTTAAATGAATTAAATTGACCATACTTATGGCGATGGATTAGAATGAACAATTGACTTAAAAGTCAAAAACAAGTTTATTACCTTCTCTTACGAGATCTGAAATTCTATCGCCATCAGACGATATTGCTATTTCTTCTGATTCTAATTCTTCAACACTTGCCAGTGGCATTTTTCCTTTTGGATTAATCTCTGTGTGTCTCCAAGATTTTATGTAGTTGTTTGTTATGTTTTCACAAACTTCTGTAGACTCAACATTTTCAATGCAAATATGACAAAAGCATGATTGCTTTCTACTGTCAAATGCAAACACGTTGTGAAATGATTTTGTTTGAATAGAGTGAGGATCTATAGTTCCATGTATGGTGCTAGCGTCATATGGTATTGATCTATTTATATCTTGGACCCCAACAAGCCAAAAAAACCTACACAATAAATAGTGTACATGTACTTAAATGTTAGTATATACATTTTTTTAAATTTTAAGAAATAATATAAATTAAAAAAATAGTGGACATACCTGCGCACGTCTTTTGATTGTTGATTATAATCATGGCTTAGATTTAATTGACACCATTGGACAACCTCTGCAGCTGAATGAAACTGTGCAGAAGAATAGTTCATTTGCCATCTTCGAAGTGCTCTTTTCACGCATGCTCCTGCACCATCATGCTCACCTTTTCCATGCCCAGTTTCAAAGAAATTCCAGCAATGTTTAATGTTCAGCGCTTTATGAAGTCGACATAACCAAAAAAATGATCGTGAAGATTTAAATTGACCCGCACATCCATCAGACCATATCCAATGCTCTTTGAATTTGACTTCGCGTTTTTTCAATGAGTCATAGAAAATATTTTCTATAAAATGTTGGACAAAATGTGTGTCGTGTGTACGATCATCGCTGATATAGAAGTGATATTCTTTAATCACATCTCGATTGTCACATGTGCTTTCAATGCCATCGACATCCTGTTGAGAATGTCTATATACAACATGGACAAATATCGAAACTTGGTCAGAGTGATAGTATTCACTCTGTATTTCTTTTTGTGCAGCAAATATATAGTTTTCAGCAAAATCAACCACCGACAAAATTGTTCCGGGTGGAAAAATTTCACGAGACTGTTTGAATTGAAGATCTTGCCATCGTGCTCTATGTGAATGCTGGGTGTATTTATAAATTTCGCTTTCAATTTTTTTGAGAAAATCTGTGACGCATATCTTGTCTTCTAGCAAATCAATTCTTTTGGAATGTGAATCACTAGAACTTGTATTATAGTTGATGTATTCGTATCTCTTCCAATCAACATTTACATTTGACAACGATTGATCATTATCGATAGGATATTTATTGTGGAATAACACCAAATTTCCACAATGTTGACAATGTTTTCCATTGACACATTTCTTTGAATAAAATACTTCATCGTGATTTCTCTCACATAAAATTTGAGATATGAATTCACGTATCGTCGACGGAGGTGGTGAATTGGTCCAAAACATTTTACCAAATTCAAGAAACGTGTCATAATATAACTGAAATTGCACATGATAACGGCAACAACATGTATCACGTATAGTTATAGGTCGAACATACCATGGTTTTTGTTGCACAAATGTAGTGATTGATATATTAATTCCACGATGATCTTCCTTGAATTTATTGAACAATTGTACTTGTGTCATGTCCATTATATGTTTTGGTTGGCTTTCATATACATTTCGTGATATTCTTTTGCGTATCACATCTCTTGAATTTGGTGAAACTCGAGCATGTTCCAACCATTATTCTCGTACAATATCTTTAACACCTGCTCCTAATCTATCTTTGTAAGGTTGTCTACAAATAATTGCCCAACAAGCAAGTTCATTATTTTCATCTATTTGCATTCTGAATTTGCTATGTTTGTATAATGTCTTTCTTGAATGTTCCAACTGCTTTTGCTAGTTCTGTTGTCAAACGCTTTTGTTTAGTACTAGCTGAAAGAATTGTTGTATGAATTGCTTTACGTGCAGCACTGATATCTTTCTTCCTGGATTTTTCAAATTTTTTTATTGCATCGCCTATATTTTCCATCACATTTTGTTTCAATTTCGACTCTTTTGTTACTTTGTGAATACCCAATAATGGTGTAGCACCTTCTAACTTCTTGGACACTAATAAACATCTCAAAATTTGTGCTTGTCCTGCTATTGAGTAATCCTTGAGAACTTCATCATAAATTTTTGTAGCACGATATCGTGCAACATGTATTGGTAGTTTTTCTCCATATTTGTCGCAATCAATGTATTCTAACATTTCATCATTAATAGTAAAAGTACCTATACATCAAGTTAAATTTAATTTAACATATATCAAAAAATAAAATTCATTATAAAAAAATGAATTTGGAAAATATATGATATATACATACCAGGTCCAATTTCTGGATCTTGAACTAGATCTTCAATATTGATTTCATCGGCATTAGCATGTAAATCACTATTTACATCTTCTACAATGTTTTTTTTCAACTTCAATTTGTTCTTCTTGTACTCTATTTTCAATTTCCATTTCTTCAACATTATCATGTAAATCTGTATTTATATCTTCAATAGTTCTCTCTTTCGTTTCGGCAACCCTTTGTTTTTTGGCAATATATCTGAGTTTTTGTTTCTCTCTATTATCATCATCGTCACGTTTACGATCAGCTTTTCTTTGACGTTTTCTCTTATTGCCCATGGTTGTTTAATCTATAGACGATAAATTAAAGAATCATGTTACTTTATAGTAAAAATAAATAAATTAAGATTTAAAAATATTTATGGAATTTATAAAAACATGAACTGAAATTTACTTTACCTTATAAAAATTTGTAAGAGTCTTTTGAAGAAGATTTCTTTGGAATTAACTTTCCTTTGAAAAAACTCTCTGAACAAAAATCTTCATTGGAAAATAATAAAAACACCTTGTGCCAAGGAAAAAAATAAAAACACCTTGTAAATAAATCTTTGTTGTAAAAATCATTGCAAAAATACTTTTTTGAAAAAATATCTACGAAAAAAACCACTAGAAAAAAGTACTTTGAATAAAAACTTATTTACAAATATATCTGGGAAAAAATCATTGTAAAGAAATAACTCTTTGAAAAAAAACCCATTTCAAAGAAATAAGAAGTACAAAATTACCTTGCAAAAAATCCTTTGCAAAATACCTTAGCAACATAACTATTTGAAAAAACTCCTTTCAAATAAATAAAAAGTGCAAAACTACTTTGGAAAAAAATCATTTGCAAAATACCTTAGCAAAACAACTATTTGAAAAAACCTCTTTCAATTAAATAAAAAGTGCAAAGCTACTTTGAAAAAAAACTATCCTTGCAAAGAACCTCCTTGCAAACATGTCTAAGAAAAGAAATATTTTGAAAAAACTCCTTGCAAATATGCCTTAAAAAAAAACACTTTCAATGTGTCTTTTGGAAAAAAAAAGAAGAAACATACTTTGTAAAAACCTCTTTTTGCAAAAAATGTCTTCTTTGCAAATATACAATAAGAAAAGAAATATTTTGAAAAAACTTCTTGCAAATATGCCTTAGAAAAAAATCACCTTCAATGTGCCTTTGGAAAAAAGAAGAAACATACTTTGTAAAAACCTCCTTTTGCAAAAAATGTCTTCTTTGTAAAAATGCAATAAGAAAAGAGATATTTTGGAAAAACTCCTTGCAAATATGCCTTAGAAAAAAAAACTCCTTCAATGTACCTTTTATAAAAAAGAAGAAGAAACATACCTTGTAAAAACCTCCTTTTGCAAAAATTATCTCCTCCTTCCGAAATTAGTTTGACAAAAAAATGCGAAGTTCAAACATGCGAAAATAATGAATTAACTTTAGGTTTATTTATATGAGTATAAAATATATATATATATATATATATATATATATATATATATATATATATATATTTTTTTTTTTTTTTTTTTTTTTTTTTTTTTTTTTTTTTTTTTTTTTTCTGGTCGACATGATTTTTTTTTCGTTTAGTTATTCGGCCGAATAACCTTCGCCATAATTTACGGCGTCGTTACGGAAAACCGTTATTCGGCCGAATAATTATTTCGGCCGAACAATCTCTAAAACATGAAAGATTCAGATCTCTGCAAAATTTTCAGGTTTCTCCATTTTCGGAAGGAGAAAACCACCTCTTACACAACAAAACGAATGTCGGACTTCATACCAGTAGATTCATCATTGAATCTACTTTACGAGGGTATAAATTTTGTTGTATATAGATAAGAACTGATATTTTTTAAGTTTTATCTTCGTAACATGTGTCGAGTTATGATTCAGCTCTTTAAAAAAACAGCGAAAAGAAAAATCCATAACTTTGAAAATACAACACCAAAAAAATCGAAAAAAATGTGGGACTCTTCATTGACGTGTCTACTTCAAAAGGGTGTTCGTAGATTTTTTGCTTTTATAGCGGATTGAGAGAAAAGTGGTGCAACAAAAAGGTTGTTGAAAATCGACTGAGTTTCCCCATTGATCGACTTTAAAAAAATATAATAATTAGTATAGAGATCCATTGGATGCAAACTTATAGTCAGGCACTAGTACATTGTGTGTAGATTGTCGTAGCATTTTCTGTTTTTGCAAAACACAAGTCTAACAACGATTTTAGTGGTGCAACAAATCATAACTCTTTTGTAGTCTTTTCATTTTATAAGAACACACTGTCAAACATTTGCGAAATCGACATATCAAATCTTAATAAAAAAAATTGAAAAAATTATGAGTAGAAAGCTAACATAATTCTACAAAAGTTTTCTTTTTACGGCAAAGTGAAATTTTAAACAAAAATATCACTTTTGTTCACCCGAAGTTGAAAAACATGAAAAAACCAGAATTATTTTCTCACGAGACCCCCCAAAATAGACACCCATCTTCATTTTTTCACATAAATGTTGAGAGTAGAGTGTGTTACGATAAATACATCTAGACCAATCTGATACAGTCATATAGCTAAAACAACGATCAAAGCAGATCTCACCGTGAATGGTTTCGCACTTAGTCATTCTATTTTTCTCTTCTAAAAACTTGAAAGCTATTTGACAATATTGCGAATCTCCATATTTTAACTTTCAAAACATTATTATTCTTTTATCTCTGATCCATCAAGAACGTTCAAATGCTTTAGCTAATAGCTAAGTAAGCCTCGGGGTGTCCATAGGAACCCTTCATCATCAAAAGAAGAACAAATAGTTAGTGTATATAAACAATAGCAAGTAATTGTATAGAGCATTGACAACATTGCATAAGTAAAACAATACACATGCATGATCGTTACAACATGTTATTTCAGCATGTCATTTAAATAAACAAACAAGCATTTATTATATTTCCGCATAGTTAATATAGCAATTAATGCTACGTTGAAAAATTTTAAATTTTTGTAATTTTCGAGATGTTACAAAAATTCTACTGAAAAGACCAACGATCATGGGACCTTAAAACTTCTCTTAAAAAGGATTAAAGATTACTTACATAGTCACACTTAGATAATATCAGCCACATTGGAAAGCAAAAGCATTGAGATGAATATCTTTCACACCATGTGCCATGACTATCCTTCACAAGTTATGGAATACAGAAGATTCCGCTAAATGTGGGGGCAGTTGTCAATACACTATTCGCCTAGAGAAAAGGCCCTTCTTTATATGTCTTCTTTATGTCTCTAAGTCCGTTCGGATCAACATATGGGGTTAGATGCGGTGGAGCTCTTCATGTAGCCTGGAATTTCAAATCTACTCTGTCTGTCACCATAAAAATTGATAACGATCTTGTATTTTTCATGTCTTTCACTTTACGTTTTGTGTAAATTCATGAAAGTCAAATTTATTTGCATTTTTATGACATTTCAGATTAACAATTTTAATTTTATACTTAAAAGAAAATAAATAAATAAATACACCAACACATTTATTCATAATAATAAATATATGAATTTATTCATAATAATAAATATATAAATGTAACTGTTGTATTATAAAAAAGTATTTTACAATAACAATGAAATTTCACGAAATACATAATGAAGTATATTTTTCACCAAAGTGTATTTCAACAACAAAAAGATCACGAGTCTTGAACATGATATTGAAACTCTAATTTTCTTAGTAATAGAGACCACCGCAACGGATCAACACTCCTTTCACTTGATGTCTCAGGGAGGATTCTCACAAAGAATCCATAAGGCACGCGTTGAGAATGAAATCTACGATAATATGTCAAAAGTCCCATGGGTGCCAGAAAATAGCCCACGTGCTGAAAATGAAATCTGAAGACTGAATGTAAGGTAAAATGGCATTGGTCTTATACATCCACACACCAACTGGTTCAAATGATTGAAACACGCAATTTTTTAATTAATTTCCATGAGACGGCTTGGTTTATGTGAGGCCAATGCTTTGATTGAACAGTTACATGGGGACAACTTGTAAATTAAAAAATTTTGTTTGAATGAAAAACTGTTAGATTCGGATCTTACGGCTACAAGTTACTAATGTTCAAAATCGATTTCCAAAATCGGCATAGAATTACTCTCCAATTTCGCTCAATTAAATCATCTTTGATTAAGTTTATTGGTTAAACAACGGTTGAAATAAGCCTATAAGAATTTGCATTAGTTGTATTCAGAACAACTAATCACAAAATTTTAATGACCTAATAACATTTTTTGGTTTTCTATCAAAAGAAAGTCCAATTTTCAAATTATAGAATTACTCTCTACTTTAGTTATGGATTAAACCATCTGAAAAGATTTGGTAAACAAAAAATTATATGAGTTTGGGAGGATTATTTTATAGTCCTATTCTATGACGTTCAAGAGAAAAAGCTGAATGGTTTGTATGTTCTTTAATCATCATTTTTGAACTAAGAACTTATTTACAAATTAATCAGAGAGATTAGAATCGCATGTAAACGTTTTCCGTCTTCTTTTGGAAGGAACTCCGTCAATTTAAACCACAATCCCGATTTATGGCTATGAAAATAGACCTAAAACCTTGTTTAATGTGATTAGGCTGGTTTTATAAGACATCCATCTTTATCCTTAATCCTGGATTTGACAGAGTTTGTTTTTGGAGAACATGGACAAAGCTTAGATTCCAATGCCCGTGCTCGCAACTTCCAACTCAATTCTTGCCTGGCTGGGCAGATTCTATTGCCCCCAAAAAACGAACATGGATTCAATTCAACGGGTCTTTATGGAATAGGTGCTAAATTCTAATGTATTGTCTATTGAAGACTTGGCTGCAATGGGTGTTGTAGTTTGGGAAATGGGTGCTTCCACCTCATGATGGGGGCAATAATAAAGCAAGTAAACGGTGTCAATTTATTCATCTCCAGGGAAAGCAAGAACTTGTCTTCTGATCTCCCCTATCTACTTGCATAGATTTTAACGTGCTATATATATTGGAATAGAGAATGCTTTGATGGCTTCAGACTCCTGAGGCCTTGGTCACAACGCTAGCGATGGCGCTCCTACTCGGTGAGAAAACTCTCATGTGCTCATGGTAGTGGTTGTGGTAATGTTAAGAAAAGTAGCTGATGAATTTGTTTGTGCTGTTGCAGGGTGCGTTGGAGTTAGAGGAACGGTGTTCACCGTAGTCAATAGCTATTCAGATACAATTTGGGCGGGCTGTAGGCCAACGAAACCCTAACCCTATGGGAAACTTTGGGATTTGATTCAGAACTTGGAAGAAAGAAAAAATTGGGTGCAGCCACAGGGAAGGTCTAATGAGAAGCAGAATTAATTTTTTAAAATAGTTGAGCATAGGGTAATAGAACGGGAGCATTTGCAAATGATTACCTCTGAAAACTCGCAAAACTTGAGATTCCTCTCATTGAACTGGGGAAACTTCTTTCCACTAGTCTCTAGCCTCCAGGTCTCCAGCTTACTCTCCATGCCCAAACTCACCAGACATCGACTTTCCGTGAGTCTCTTAACACTCCAGAGATAGGAGCCGTGCAACTATACCTTCTTGGGCATTGGCAGTCTGGAAATATTTCGAGTCTAGGAGCCATTGGCTACAAACTAGGAGGGAAGGGATCATAAAATCATGGAGTTTACTCGGTGAACTGAGCAGCCCGTGGCTCCTCTGGCTCTGATACAACTTGAAGGGAAAGTGGCAGTGGGTGCAGTGGGCACGCTGCATCCCGTAGCTACCATACCCAGCAATTAATTCCATTAATTTGGATTAACCCTATTGTACTTATTGCCATTGCCAGCGGCTGCCTAACATCATTGGTGCCACACTACCAAGTGCCATGACGCATTCAATTTTGCGGTTAACTTAGGTTGCGGGCAAACCACGGTTGCATTACCCACTCTCCAAGTTGCACCTTGCATGTAGCCATAGGTACTAGCATTTTCGATGTTAGATGGACACCAGGAGACGTCCACATTTTATCTCACACGTAGATGGTGATGTGTGGAAAAAAATCTCACACGTAGATGGTGACACGTGGAAAACAATCTTACTCGTAAAATACGTTCCAGATTGCTCAATACGTCTTCCACCACGTCAAATTCAAGGCTTGTATGTAGCTACTCCAATTTTGGCCATTGTGCTGTCATGAATTTTAGGAAAATTACAAGGCTTCCCGAGGATCTTTGTGTAAACCCCCTGCAATATCACATTCAGGCAAAGCAGAAGTTTGAAAATCAAAATTCTCCGAGGAATTCTGGGAGGCCTTAAAGAGAGGGTACTGGGACTTTACGGTTAACGAGATCGTGGGATTGAAGTCCGTGCCCTCTAACAAGTATCAACCTGGCAACAATTGATTTGGCATAAAATTAATAATAGGACTCAGGGCCATTTGAAGTTCTCATAACCACTTACAGTTTTTTATTTGAATAAGTTAACTGAAACTAGTATTTAAACAAGTGAGAGCATGTACCGCTGAGCACCTGCAAAGGCATTTACAGGCAGAATAGACTATGGAAAGAGTAGAAAAACCAAACCTGGATTGCATTTAAACCCGCCATGATGTCAGCAAAAGAGGAGTCATTCATTACATGTAAAGCACTACCCAAGAGATGCAAGACCTACAGTGTCTCTATCCTCTAGCCACTGACTTCAGCCTGCCACCCTCTCTTGGGCACCAAAAAACTAGGACCAGCGTCCTATATCCAATAAGATTTCAAAAAAATGGGTTTTAATAATTCTATTTAATATAATTAATATTTTAGACTATAGGCAAACTATAGTCAAAACAAAATATTATAGAGTCTAAACCCAAATTAATAGGTTCTTGGTGATGCATATATGATCCCCTCTGGGGACATAATAATAATAATACATGGTTGTTTTAATAAAATGTAGCTTTTTATGACATTAACGAGTAATAATGGAAAAAAAATTGTTTGATAAATAACAATATGGTTATGTCATGACATATTGGAACATTTCAATAACTAGTATAGATCTAGATCTTAACTCTAGTTCTATCAAAGTTAAGAGATTACCACATTGAAAGATCATCTCATCGAAATAATTTAAAATATTATTTACACCATTTTATCTTAATTGGAGATATTGTTGTGAACGTGAGACATAAATCCTACAAATAGGTAAAAGTTGGCTTAATTAATTTACTATGAAGTAAAATACTTGCAATTTACTCAATTATTATTAATTTACAATTTATCACAAAATCAATATCAAACTTATTTTTCTATTATTGACTCAATAATACATAAACCAAAATATTTTCTAGGCAAAAATTACATTCATTCATTGATTATGAAGTAAAATATCTATTTACCTAAATTTAATAGTAAAAGTGCATTTCATATTGTAAAATATAATAGAGAAATCCTACAAATAGGCAAAAATTGCATTAATTAATTAATAATGAAGTAAAATACTTGCAATTAACCCAATTATTGATTAATTTGCAATTATAATGAACGTAATATCTAACTTATTGTTTTATGGTTAACTTAATAATACATAATTCAAGTGTCAACTATTCTAATTTGGAATCATAAACGATAACACATAAATCCTACAAATAGGCAAAAATTGCATGCCTTCATTGATTAAGAAGTAAAATAGTTATTCTTAATGTATGAATATATATATATATATATATATGAAAATTGAAATTCGATATATTTTTATATAAATATATTTTACAATTTACCCAGTTTAAATTTAAGTGCATGTTTTTTTTTATTATATTTAATCTGTTTCATGATATAATATACATTACACATTTCATCCACTTTGAACTATACAAATATAATATGATCATTATTATAATATATCATATTATAATTAAATTTTTTTAATATATATAACAACAACAACACATATAATTAAAAAAACATTCTTTAAATCAAATAATTAAAAGTTCAAAGAATTAATTTATGATTCAATAATATATATGAATATTATGCCAATTTGTTATATGAATTTACAGTAGTGTAAAATAGTGTAAATGATTTGTGTCATTATTGTATAACAATATTATGGCATTTCTTTTATATGATAAATAGAAAAGGCAGAAGTCCATTAATTTTATAATTGTAAATAACTTTATAATTTTGTATGCTATATAATTATAGGCTGATAAAAAAATGGATTTAATATGAACGAAAAAATTATCATACGAAAAAAATCATTTCCGAAAATTATAAGGTAAAAGATTATTAAAAATCAAATATAAATATAACATTTTAGGTTCGAACCCAAATCCAATTAGATTAGTTTTTAAATGCATTGCAACTCTTTTAAATTAGTTACATGAATATTTCCCTACATCGGGTGTTATCAGGAGCTCCGTTTTGTGGCATGATCCATCGTATCACGCGTGGTTGTTCGTCTGATATTCCACTTGCTATGAGGTCATCATGCATGTGCCACGGCAACGTTGGTCGTCTTTTCACGGCAATAATTGTTTGGAATGGAATGTTTACCCTGTTCAAGCGAATGATAAAATACTAAGCACTCAAAAGTATGTACAAAATTAATAAAACAATTATAAATTTAAGGGCAACAAAGTATCAGTCCATGAATTCTTTGAGAGGCAACAAAATATCGATCAGTGAAATAACCTATTCAGGTAAATATTATTGCATGTGCAGGTAGTTACGGTAAATAAAGGCTATTGATGAGGCCCTGTACTTTATTAGCCTGTCACATTGTTCACTTCATTACCTACATAAATCTCACAAAGAAACCTCATTGCACATAAAAGAAAACAAACAGAGTTTTGGCATAATTTCCTAGAGAGAAGAATCCGCTGCACATAACAGGAAGTATACATAGCTTTGGCAAATATTGGAATGAATGTAAGAGATATAACAAATTATAGTGATTTCATCTTAAATCTAAATCTAGATATATAGACAAAAAAAAATTACACCTCAACAAATTAGATTCCTTTGAGTACTGTAAAGATCCAGTTTATGATAAATCTATACTGGTAATAATGTAATTGATATTACAAAATTTTGAAAGTTTAAAAATAATATAAGGTTGTGATGAACAATGTTCATCATGTAACAATGTAATTGTTATTACACAATTTTGATCACTTTTGATATTTAGTTTTGGATACTCTGTTATTTTGGGTGAGATTTAGAATGCATAGAAATTTACATTTCACCATTTTGGTTGTTTTAGTTTTAGTTTTTAATTATGGGCATGTGCAAGTTAATGAGGGTCACTTTTGGCGCGTTAGATGCAATAAAAAAATGAAAAATCAGGCATCTGTCAACTTACTTGGTTTTTTTTGACATTCTTACACAAGATATCTTGCATGAGTAAAAAAGATGAAATGTAGGAAATTGAGTCACGTTTCCGAATATATAAGTTTTAAGTATTGAAAATTTACATAACTATGTCAAATAAATCATGTTTTCTAACAGTCACTTTTTTTTTTGGCAAATGATAAGATATATGTTTTTGTGGGTGCAGCTTTTCAATGTGTAAATGACAGTTTCGAGCTACAAAAATTGGTAAACATGTATAGAACCCGTAGCACTAGTGCAAAGCTATTTTTCCAAAATTAAATGTTTAATTTTGATTTATTTTTTAATTAATATTACATATGGTATCATAGCCTTATGTTACAAACACTAGCACCTATTGGGCTCAACATGAAATAATTAATTATGAAGGCTAATGAAGTTGTTTTTGTTTTGTTTTGATGCATGGATTGTTAACGGAGTTAAGCATCAATTTTTTCAAACGAGTAAAGATAAGTATTTCTCGTCATTGTTATTCTTACAAATATTGTGAGACAGGGTTTATCATGAGTTGGCACTTGCTAAATACAAATATAGATGCCCAGAATACCATATAGTATTGTTAAGGGAATGGGTATTTAGATGTGCAAAAGGTTATGAAATTTATATAAGGTAGAAATTACTCATACTTAGTTGATTTTAGTATGTGAGTGATGTATTTCGATTTGAAATCTATGATAGTGAACCCATATACCCTAGTCGATGTTATCATAAAAGATCAAATTAATTGATTTGTTAAAATGTCGATTAGTTTGGGTAAGTTACATGAAAGGTTTAACAAAAAAAAAAAAACACTAGGGTGTAATTTAGGATGAATCGATATAGATGTTGTCTCTACATCTTCTCTGAGATTAATGAGAGATGTAAATTGGATTTTTGTATCATGATTTTTGTTGAAAGGAATAGTATTCATACACTCCAAAGAAGCGTGTGTGTGAGATTAGGAAAAATATTCACTTATCATGGCTATATTTTATTTGGGGTTGTATAGTTGTAGTATATTCTTTTGACTGTTTTCATGAAATGCTATACCAAAAGATATTGCCTTCGTAGAAATTATAGGATAAGATTGGAAAAAAAATAATTTGTTTAAAAAGTTATAGTTAAGTGTTGATAGGTTCATGCCTCAAATGAAAGTTGGTCCTCAAGAGTCAATAATGGAATGTACATCCTTGTGCTTAGGTTTCGATAGTATGCCTATTGCAAAAATATATGTTGTGTTTCTTTCATTTTCTTTCGTGAATCCATTGTATGTAGTCCATAGACTAAGCAAATATTAATCTTGAATATTGATAGCTGGTTCAAGTTGACATACTCGGCTACAAATTATGAACAAACTCATTTGATAAGTGACTCATGCATTTGAATGTTATTTTGTTTTGTTAACAAGTTAAGATTGTATTATGGTATCTTATTATAGAAGTATAAAGATCCTTATCAACACTTTTTAAGATAAGCCTAAAGGTACATTACTGTAAGGAATTGCATGTATTAGTTCCTAGGATTTTAATGATCTTATTTTTGAATACCTTATTTCTTCTTAGATAGACCCTTGGTAGGGTTGTTAAAACTTTTAAATAAAGGTTGAACTATATCAAGAAAAGAGATTTTGTTAAAATTTGTTATAATTGAATTAAATCATGGCACCTTTTAAAAAGAGAGTATGGGAAGAGTAACAAAATAAAATAAAATATTTAGATGATGAGTCTCAAACTGAAATGAATCAATATGTAACTGATTTATGATACTAACATATTCGTTTGTTAGTAGATTTGACCTCAGACTCGCATTAAGGATATTGAGGAGTTTACATTTATATATCACGATGAATTGAAAAGGATACACATGTTAATTGAATGAGCATGTGCGTCATGTTATGGGACTAATATGTTCAATTGCTGAACAATTGAAGCAAAGAAATTTTTATTTATACTAACATTTCAGGAAGTGATATTAAACAGCGACTGATGTCATGATCAAGGAGGAACGTATATTATAAAATCATTTATAGAGATAAGATGAGTTAAATCGCTCAAGAGTAAGTAATGATTTACTTTACATTTTATTTACAGCATTTCATGAATCACGATTGGTGACAAGACTTATGATTAATAATGTGTAATCATGAAAATGCAAGGTGAATATATGTTAATATTTTGTTGCTATTATGTTGCATGTGGCATGCAAGAAATAATAAATAATCATTACTAAGAAATTTCTTGGACTCAAATGAGAATGTTTGAGGGGAAAAGAATATTTCCTGGACTCAAACTAGAAGGTTTGAGGGGAAAAGAATATTTCCTCGACTCAAGCAGAATGGTTGCATCTTGCGCTCACTCACTAGCAGTTGCAAGAGGCAACTTCCCTAAAAATTTGGTCATGTTCCCCATGGAAGTGGAACAAAGCAGGAGGCTTGTTGAATGTTATACTGACCCAAAGACCTAGGAAGATTTAATCCATCGAATTGGGGAGGAGGCTCACTAGATCTTCCTTGTGATTTGCACACAAGAAGATTCGATGAGGGGAATGCTAACTAATGAGTTACAGAGCGAGACTCTCTCATTATTTTGTTGAGTTTACAGAGAATATTCTGTTTACAAAGTTTGATTTGCTGAGTTTCAAAAGAACATAACTCGAGGAAGAGTTAAATGTATACAACAGAGGAACTGCTGAAATTCCAAACTCATGGGAGAGTTTGATGATCAACAAAGTGTTGATGAAAGATTTGTTCTATAATATAGAAAATGTTAATAATTTGTCTTGTAACTAGACTATGAGATGCATTTATGTGTGTATACATTATGAATGCTAGAGTACAAGCAAATATTTCCTCAAGGATGAGGATGAATGATAAAACATTTACTGTTTAAAATTTTTGTATACTTATGTTATACTGAAGAATATTGGAAAATCTTGTATGAGTTGTACAATGTGCAGGTTATAAGTGAAGAGAACCTATGGAAATCGCAAAAATGAAAAGACAACCAAAGCAGAAAAATAAAGCTTGAGCGAAAGATGGAAATGATGCAAAAGACAAACTGTTGAACACCGAGGAGGGTGTTATTCTTAAGGGGAGGAGTGTGTAACATCCTTCCTTTTAGACCTAATAATTTGTAAATAATTATTGTAATTGTTGTTGGTGAAGAGCTCAAGGCCAAGGCCCCACTAGTAAACGTTGTATGTAATGGTATTTATTCTTAAAATTGTAGAACTACGTCACTGAAAGTTGTGCTGCATGACGAGGCAACAAAACCAACTAGGAGTTAGGGTTTGAAGGGCTAGGAAGTCATGAAAACCTAAGATTCTGATGACAAACGTTATTTTGGTACCATAAGCACTTGAATTGAAATGAACAAATAAAACCAACGTGATAAAGCACACAAGTCGTGGAAGTGTCCATCTAAGTAGGGTCAAGTGTAATTGAGGGAGGACACGCCTTCTAGTGTCATCTACGAGGTTTAAGAATGACTAATTTAGCAAAACGCTACCTAAATCCCAACGAGGATTAAAGTAGGTCTCGTGCTTAATTGTGTTAACAAATATTTTAACTTCATGTAGGAAAGACATATCTTTGATTTCAGCTAAATCCTAAACTTGGAACCTTTATATATATATATATATATATATATATATATATATATTATATCTATATATATATATATATTATATATATATATATATATTATATATATATTAATGTATTATATATATATATAATACATTAATATATATATATATATATTATATCTATATATATATATTATATATATATTAATGTATTATATATATATATATAATATATATATATATATAATACATTAATATATATATATATAATATATATATATATATAATACATTAATATATATATATATATATATATATATATATATATATATATATTCAAGCATAATTACCTTATCTAAGCTATAAAAGTATAAGGAGTATCCTACTATATAAGTATAAATGATAAAGGATGATGATCCCCCAAGTTCTTTATTTTATGAGTTGTATCTTGAAATTTAGGTGAGCCTTTTTGATTGAGTATATAATTATGTCTTAAATAAATATATATTGAAAGATCCCTACTAATTCTTAAATTAGTTGGAAAGGAAGGGAAAAGCCCTTTTTAAACATCCATGAATAATAGGAGAAATTATCTCCATCAAAGGGAGTTTGCGGTAAAGGATATTTCTCAAGTTAACTTGTGTAAAATATGTTTTAAGTTAGTAAATTCCATCTTTAGGCGGATCTTCGTAAGAGAATTAAACTTAGTGTTAAGTTTAACTGTTGGATACTCTATCTATATCTAAAATTTAGTCAATAATGATCCTGCATATTTACTTTATTCTTGCATAGTCATATATATCATGACGATCCACTAAGACTCTTTAGTGTATTGACCTTAAGAAAATTTATGCTTTACAATATCTCTCCATACTAAACTATAAAACACTTAACTATTCTTATGCAACAAGATGCCAAATATCAACCTAACTCTACTTTCTTTTCAAAATGATCGTTTACTCAATAAAACTATTAAAAATATACACAACTATTACAAAATAAAACCTATTATATGCTTTACAATATCTCCCATACTACTTAACTAGTCTTGATGCAACATGCAAATTATCAACCTAACTATATTTTTTAATTCCTTTCAAAAATACTCATTTACACCATAAAACTATTAAAAATGTACACAACTATTACAAAATAAAACGTATTACAAATGTACACAACTATTACAAAGTAACTCTTCGATTTACAGCTCTGATATAACATTTGATTAATCAAACCATTTAAAGGCATTGTTCAACCAAATTTGAATCTCAATCTGTTCGCTACATGATGATCTTACTCCCTATTGCAAAATGTAACACTGTAGAATGCCAATATATTCTTCGATGATACAATATTCAATGTTAGTACAGAAACATATATAGATTCCCACACTCTAGGGATGGGTCAATGCTGTTGTACATGCTGTGAATATTAGTAAAACATGATCACAGGAGGTCACTATAGTTCATATGTTACCTACAGTCCCCACGCTCCTGATCACCAACGCATGCATGAAGTAATAATAGATGGTCAATGAATCTCTGAACATCATATATCGAGTCTTCAACCATTCTTCATCCAAGATCTTGTAATATAAGTGTTTATCTTAGAAATACATAAAAAAATCTGCAAGCATCTGCAGATCACACATCTCAAAAATACATACAGAATTTGATATCCCTCACAATAACTGAAAACAATCATGGAAATGTGGACGTGCTGTATTCACTGTGACGGAATTGTGAAAGTTGGTGCATGCCGCAGTGGGGAGAATCTCTCATTACGAATCCGCATGGATCTCCTCACAGGAGTAGTCTTCAGTTCTTTACTTCGACATCCCTGATGGAGTCAAGAAAACACACACATCATTATATGCATAATAAAATTCTACTTTTAACGAAAATGCAGCTATGCAGGAGTAGAGTATACCTTACTGGAAACTGGGATATCTACATAATCGGTAAAGCTCCCAAACCCTGGCGATTTACTGGATTCCATAGTCGTTTGGGTCATCCTTTTACTTGTCTGTAAGGAATAAGGCCCTGAGGGAAACTTGCTACGAGGAATTAGACCTCTAAGTATCAGTAGCATAAAAACTAAAGAAACCCCAAGTAACAGACTTTCCCAAATCAGCCACCAGAATTCATGTGGAATTAGTTCAATGAAAGGAACTTCGGAGCTGCCATTAATATTGTACAGGTCTTCTAAATTGGTTTGAATTTCTGTCTGTTCTGGCGACGAGAGGGAGATTTCTGATATTTCATTGCTTGCCCATAATCTATTCTCCTGATCCTCTGCAAAAATCCGATCAAGTTTTGGAGAAGTATGATTTTCTGCATGAGTAGAATTGGCTTGTTCCTGAATGATTTCGATGCTTTCATGCTGCTGTATTAGAACTAGTACTGATCTATCTTCATTGTGGAAATCGTTATAATCCCTGTCAAGTTCAATACCTAGAGTCTCCAGAATAGTACAAGTATTCATACTGTCTTCTCTTGGGCAGATATCCATGCCTATAATAAGAAATAGGACAAATTGTTCAAAATTTTCGTGGCCGGGCCGATTTGACGGAGCTATTGGAGCAGGCTTTTCAAATTTTCCCACGTTTGTTCCATGGATTTCAGTACTTGGATCGGTGTCTACAACCCTCTCTGAATCAAAAAAATTGTAGAATCTTGGAACCTCTGCTGCTGTAACGTTCATCATGCCAGCCAGCAGATCCATGCTCTTCAACTTTTTGAAAAGCTCCATCGTGAAATATCCTCCCACGGATCTGAAATACGAATTAAATCGTTTAGAGTGAAAGGAAAGAAGTCCGAAATCTGAAATATTGCGGAAACTTGATGATTCTTTGAGCCCATCAAGGTTGAAAATAGATTTCATGGCAGCCAATGAAGGCTTTTCAAACGATTTGAAATACTTTTGGAATCCCGTTAAGTTTGGAATATGATTTAAAGGCTTTTCAAACGATCTGAACGATTGTAGACTTCCAATTGAATATACTCCTCGATTCTCGGTAACAGTAGAGTTCGTGCTGCAGGAATGGCCTGTGACATGTATTGCAGTGCATAATGAAAAGCAGAAAACCAAGAATATTGAGACTGTCAAAATCCCAGGCACGCGTTTTCTGAGTCTTAAATGGCACCCAGTGCCTTTCAAGTTTAGGCAATTAACCACCATTTTATGATCCGTTTCCACAGATCTCAGTCCTTCGGTATGGCCTGCAGCTGGTTGGGCACTAGATGAGTTGATGCTCTCATTTCTTTTATCGTCCAATCCGGCAGTTTGGGCTAATTCATCTGGTCTGCTCTCAGCCGCAATTGCATCTTCATCGCCTCCAAATGAAGAATGATTATTTTGTGGCATATCTTCCTTTATCTCCTCTTCTTCGCTTCTTTTCACTTCTGGACTGTCTTGGACCGGTCTGCCTTTATCACCTCCGAGCCTTAGGAATCTTGGCCTGGGAGCAAATGGAGAGTAGACTAGATGATACGAAGCCACTCCTCCATATTGGATAATGATAGGACTAGAAATATGTCCCGTACTTTCATTACAAGCTGCTTCAACTTCTTGCTCCATGAATTTCCTGAGCCTCGTCCTAAATTCCTCCATATCTTGTGATTCTTCGTCGAATTGAACAACGTTCCCAGCCTTGTTGCCAGAGCTGTCCCTCACCTTGCGTGATGTCTCCGGAGAAACCATTGCTGATGATTTCAGAGTCTTAGGCGATAACACTGCAAGTTCACATGAGGCACAATTTGATCCTGTGTGTCCAGGCATGCTTCTCGCTGCTAATTGCCTCGTTGATTCTGTTTCTTTATTCCCATCCCAACATTTTTCTGAAAATAAAATTAAACACCGCTAGCGTTAACGAATAACAATGTTTACTGGCGACTTAAATGCGCCCAGAGAAGGCTTTAACAGTCAATTACAGTACGCACGAAGATCATACCATTTTTGAGAAAAATTTCTTCGAAGCGAGAAAGATTTCAAGAAATTACAGTGCAGCACAGAAATATTACCTTGGGAGACCTCAGTCGGAGAGAACAGGGGATTATCGAGAACAAGTTGGCCGTTCCTACGGTCCATGCTGTGCCAGCCTCTTCTATGTATTCTTCAATGGCTATTGCAATTTGCGATCGATCGATTGTTAGATAATTCAATGCGCTTCAATGGCTCAGCTCGGTTCAGGATTGCAGGTGAGAAAGAATTATGCATTAAAGGAATTCTGACGTTCATAAAAAAAATCTCAACGAATTGATAGCAAGATTGCTTGATATGCGATATTCTTGCAGACCGTTAGATCGATTCTTGACCGTTGAGAAACTAAAATTTAAACATAAAAATAAGAGCATGGCCTATAATTTTTTGAGTTCCGTACTCCCTGAAGGCCATATGCTTTCATGTTAAAGAGGAAATTAATGTTAATTTTGTTAGAGAGGAAATTAAGGTTAAATATTTGTTTAAAAGTTTGGAGAAATAATGGAATTTTTTTATTGTGTAATATTGATATGGGAAGGCATTCAATTTATTTATGTTTTCAAAAATATAATTTAATTAATGAAAAATCTCAATATCGAGGATCATATAATTTGTACATGATAATATGGAAAAAGGTTCAAACATTCTAACACTTAGCTACCCAGACTACATATTTCAAAAAAAGAACATTAAAAGAAACTAAATGTTATGGAAAAGATGTACAATGAGAATGATTTATAACTTTGGCATGTAGGTATGTTTATTGCTAAAGTGAATGATTTATAACTTTGGTATGTAGGTATGTTCATTGTTAAAGTTATGTAATGATTTTTCTAATTTTCTAGCTTCTCAAAATTATAGTGATTTAGGGACACTCTTCTTTTCAATAAACGGTAATGTAATTAGTGCTTTGGATAAATAGCCATCCTAGATTCATCTTAATTTGAAATCTATTAAGTATTGAGATTATGGATTAAATCCTTCAAGGTGCAAGCCTCTTTTTAGAGTGCAAAAATTGAGAGGTTTACGCTTTCAAGGATTTGATCTCTTTGAATAAATAGGCACCCTAAATTCATCTTAACTCTAGATCTATCAAATGTTGAGAGAAAATAAATATCTTAAGGTGCAAGCATCTTTTTAAAGTACAAAAGTTAAAGAAATATTTACACCTCCACTAATTAGATCCCTTTAAGATGATTCCAAATTAAGTAAGCACAGGTAGTTATTTTTATATAGTATAGATCCTTTCAAATCTTATGCTATTATTATTTTGTCTATTTGATTTATATTTTTTATATTTGATTTAATTTTATAAAAATATATTAATCAATTTTAAAACAGGTTTTATAATGTTTGTATAGGTGCACTAAAAATAAGTTTGAAATGAGTAATCTTGAGAGAAATCATCCATTTATCAACCCAAACGTCTTTGATAGGGTTTGTGTTAATAAATGATGTTGGTCAAAGTCATCAAAACTTTATAACTCATTTTTAAATCCAATACATATAGCCTTTTTCATTGAAGTTATTTTCATATGTTTTTTTTTTATTATTTAGAGTGTTTTTTTTTCTTTCCATTTCTGTTATGTATGAAAACTTTTCATAATTCAAAATTTTTTTTCTAGTATTTTTTGGGTTTAACGATAAACTTCACGAGAAGACATTTTGAACGTAAATCACTGAAAAAAAATTTGAAACTCCAAGCTAGAAATTTTGAACGTAAATCACTAAAAAAAAACTTGAAATTCCAAGCTAGACATTTTGAACGTAAATAACTGAAAAACAGGTCCAACAGATCTCCAACCCACGGGTTGATAATCAACGAGGTTCAACAAACCCTAACTCTAATAAGACAAAAAATAGCATAAAAGAGCACAACAGGCTCACATATTCACAAAGACAAGAACTCAACAAATTGTCATTAAACCAGGCTCTAACAAGCCTTTCAATTAAGTCATTCTCATAAAACTTACATTTTACATCAACATGCCTCAAAGGGATTTTCACTCTCTCAATACACAATTCACAACTTAAAATCAAAACACCAATTACAAGAACAGGATCAAGCTCTTTGGCTAGGTTTACATAGAAATTACACAATGTAATTTCTTCTCCTAGGTTCTCACACAAACCTTACCAATCAAAGAATATTCTCTTTGTTTCTTCCTCTTTACACAACCTTTCCTCGACTTCTCTTCCTCTACCGTAGCTTCTCTATAACTGCTTATTTTTCCTCTACCATCTCTCTCCACGACTTACTCTTTTCTTTTCTTTATCTACATCTAGAAATCTTCTCCATAACCTTTATCTTCTCACTCTCTATTCTTTCTCTTTAAATAACATGTCCTCAGCTTCTTGGACTCCTCTTATCTCAACCTTTGGTGGCTTCTTCTCTGCACAACTTCTCTACTTCTACTCCTTCTTCTCACTTGGATTTGTGCGCCTCTCCTCTCGTTCTCTAAACCTATGCCTTCCAATTAACCTCCTCTTCCTTGTCCTTCAATCAAATTAATGAGGCTCCTGATAATGTGGCAGATTGCTCTCTCTTGGTGCCACAAACACAAATAATTTACCTTGGGTAAGTCTTCCATAGATACCTCTTATACTGCCCTTAAACTCATCGATTGCTACTCTGGCGGGAATATCCATGTTTAAACCGAATGCTACTCACTTCAAACTTGATCTGAGATCAAATCATGTCTGCTCATGCATCATCTTCCTTAATGTGCTTCCCAATGCATAGATCCCCACGAATGGTTGTGATTTAATTTGTCAACACCCCCTATAGATGGTTGTGATTAGCACCGCCATCCCCTTCATCCTTTACACTACTTTAGCGGAGGTGTGATCTACTCTCTGCGCATACAAATGGATGACACAAATTCAATTTCCTTAGATTCCACGAGCCCATGTTGCCCCTGCATGTCTGTAAGGGAAATTACTATTAACTAGCACAACCACAAGTAAAGTGGTCGGTGAACGTGGATAGGTGTGGCCAACCACTTAATTTTGTGGAGATGGATGTCTATTAAACAAAGGATAAGTATTAAACTAATTTTAATATAAACATAAAACAAATATTATTTAATTTAAACATACCCCTTTTTTTAACCACCACTTAACTGAAGCTTATTTAAATCTTAATCAAGATGCATTTAAGAATAACAAGATACAATGACCATGAAATGAATCTAGATTGTATTGTTGCTACACTAAGGTTAATCTTGTTGATCTGCTCAGGAAGTGCAAAATAGATGATAATATCTAAACATCTATTGACATAAATATGTACTTGGCATCATATGTGACCATATGTGGGTTTTGGTTGAGACTTATATGATGCATTACAAGATACTATTATAATGTCATATTATTCATTTTCAAAAGTGTCTTATTGTCCATTGATAGCTAAATTCATTTTCAAAAGTGTCTTATTTTCCATTGAAAGCTAATCAATGATAGATATAAATAAATTGTTGAACTCGGTCTTTTCGGAAAATTATAAGAACCATGTAGGAACCTTCATAAATTGGATTAATTCTTAAATTGTTAACTATAAAATGTTTGATAATTTTTTTTTTTAATTTTCAAATTTATGACTTTTTTCAGCGGAAAAAAAAACGCACTTTTTTCTATTCAAATATTTTGAATCAAAAAGTACAGAATATGTTCTTGTAACAATCTATAAGCTGAATTTCATATACAAAAAAACATCTAGTATAGTTTATCGTTCTTCTATACATATTCAGAAAGATACACTGCCAAACAATGGCATCAATAACTAAAAAAGACTACCATTACATACTAAAAATATTGAGAGTACCCACTCCAATGAGGGCGTTTTCCTAGAATTCTTCCCAGTATAGGAGCCATACTTCACCCTCAAATGCTTCTTTGGATAATTTGTGAGCCATAAAATTTTACTACGTAAATATATGTTCAAAGCTAATAAAAGAAAAAGATCAAATATCTTCTTGTATCCGATTGCACCAGTGTATTGTGGAAATAACATTCAAGTTGTATTCTCCTTTTTCCCATTTAATGGTAACTCTGGAATCCCCAAAAACAATGAGTGTGACAATGCCAAAAGTACGGTCCACCTTACATAAGCACCAAAGATCCATCAGTTCCCCATTCATATTTGTTCATTTTCCACAGTTTATTCAGATATTATACCTGTGCAAATGATTTATAATGAGGACTATAGGTCAGCTGCACAATACCCATAATTTGCAGCACCATCAAAGTACCCAAGTGCACCCTGATAATGAGTAAGTTCTTTGAGAATTCTGGGTCTTTTTCCATCAACTGTCCCTGTACTGTAGTCATTAATTAGATTATTGATTTGAATGCAGATAACATCCACATCCGGATTCAGATCTTCAAATAAAATCAAATTTCTAACTCTCCAAATTTTCGAGGATATAAAGGCAGGCAAAGTATAGATTATTTACAAGATTTATACCAATGAAGACAATTTTGATCAAAATTTGAACTTCCTGAGACCTGTTCAATATTGCGAGCAGATATAACTTTTTTCCATACATTTAAGGTGAACGAACACTTGACCAATAGGTGATCAGCTGTTTCAGAGTCATATTTACATAGGGGGCATATATTTGTCCCACAACTGTTACACATAAATATTCCACCCTATGAGCATCAGCATTCTTTGGCCAAGTTCTAACACTTGACCAATAGGTGATCAGCTAGCAGACTAGTCCCAAGCAGTGGAACATACCTATGCTCAATGCAAGGAAGTGCGTGCAGGATGTGGACACTCGGGGGTGTGTCCCCTCAGGGTCAAAGGGTCATCATATTGTGAAGGGAAAATATATAAGCTCTGCAGGGCTCAACAAGGAAAGTGCTCAGGCACCAGGCTAACAATTGAGAAAGCAGGAGCCGACACAAGGCTCAAGCGGGAAGCAGGATGATGCAATGCAATCACAACATGATATAATCGAGGGGAGTCCTTAACGGAGATGGCCATCATAAGACAAAGTAGAGTATGAATCTTTATCGCAACGTCATAGCATGACTACAAAGGACTCCCAATCCCGAGGACAAACAATGGCATGGGCACCAAAATGCATAAGGGGGTTCTAACTAGGGTACCCATGTTCGGGAAAGCCCTACCGCCACATGACGACACTTCTATAATAGTGTCAAGGTTTCGTGTCAGTCACGAAGCGGGGTCGCACCTAGGGTTTATGAAAATGGTCAACAGGTCAAATGCATAATGCATGTGGAAATGGCATCTAACCTATATGCCAGGTGTGAAACATACCTGTCATAGGTGTGAAATGAATCGGAACAACTCTCACCGAGGAAATCTGTTGAAAAAACATTACTCCATGACACGATATTAGTTCATAACGACCCAAAATGGACAAAACTATAGAAAAGTGGGTCTAGAAAATTATAAATAGTAACAAAATTTAATAATTTTCAATTCATTTGCACTATTCACCATTTTGGAGTTGAGTGGTAAGTTTGCACCTGAAATTTCAAGCGCCGGTCGTGGGAGCTACGAGCAACCGTTCATCGAATTGTCTGGAGCAGGTTAGTGGTCACTGCCATACCTTTCATTTAAGTGCTTTTATTTCAATTTTGGTCAGTGGGTTACTTTGTTTGGCCAAGCCGTAAATGGCTTCGGCGCTACCTGCGGGCTTAAGTATGCAGGTCGCGGGTAGGGCATCAAACGCACAATAAAAAAACTGACTACCTGCATCTACCCGCACCTGTCTACAATATAGCTCGCGGGTAAGGCCGTGAAGAAGTTTTTAAGCATGAAAATGACTAAAAATCTCTTGCTTTGCACTCCAGGATGGTTCTAGAGTGGAGGGAGAGAGAGCATGACTAGGTAGATGAGGCTGTGCGCAATGATTTGCAAGCACAACAAGCACTGCAAGCATGTGGCTTATATAAATACTGGAGTCTCGGGGGCTTAAGGGCCCAAAACCTACTACTCCGTCATTATGAGTCGGGACTATAGTTGGGCCTTAGGAGCTGTACTTGTTTCTCAGTTTTCTCCACCGATTGGTTAAGCTTCCAGTCATTATGGAGCCCTCTGTAATGCCTCCTGCATTGCATAGTTTATGTCAAGTCTATGCTGCCTGAGTCTATCCATATGCTCATGCTCTTGTTCAAAGGAAGTCCTGAAACCAGTGTCGGCCACTCCTCATATATCTTGACTATTGCTCAAATATCTTGACTATTGCATGTCGGCCATCCTTATTGAGTCAGTCCGTTTCACCTCAGATCTTCCAAATCTTTCAGCATGGCTGGTACCTCGTGCTGGTTGATGGGGGATGCCTTAATGCCCTCCTTCCAGCGAGTCTCGTTCCATCGACCTCAACTCATTTATTCCGGGACTTGAGGCTTAGAGTTCGGTTAAGTACCTTGAGGCTTGCAGTCATTAGTGGCAGGTTCTCTCGCCATCAACAGTTTTGGGAATACATCAATGTCCCCTGATCGATGGATTCATCCTAGTGTTCGACTTCAACACATTTATTCACACTCTGATGATTGTGCTTTGTGCCTTGATGCCCATTTTCATTATCGATGGGTTATCTCGCGTCTGTTAATGGTATACATCAATGATCGGTAATCAGACGATGTCTCATCAGGTTCGACCCCAACTCCTTTATTCACTTGATGGGACTTGCACCATCGAAGACTTGTGTAGAAGACCCTAGGAAATTGTGGCATTCAGTATGCTACATATGACTTTGACTTTACATATGAGATATCACCTCTTAGATTTCAGCAGTTTGTACCTCCAGTTTGCACCAGTTGTCTTCTTTTCAGCAGAAGACCATATCTTACTGTAGAGGGATCATGGCTATGATCACTTATGACATGTATCTACTTATGTACTGCCTATTCATGGCCATTGTATCAGATTGTTGTACTATACCAACATGTATTCAGAGATACTATTGTATTATGACGAGTGATCCGTTCTTTCCACTTGTGTCTCCATCACTCCACTTCTGAGTTTTATAATGTATTTCGGCCATAGTACCACTTTCAGTCTCTGACCTCACACATTAGGGGGCATCTGTTACATAGAAATCTTCCACCCTGTGAGCATCAGCATTCTTTGGCCTGTAGGATCCATTTCAGTGACTCAGATCCATTTGCATCCTTCAGTGTTACCAGTCTATCCTATTTTTGTTCCTACCCGCATGTTGCATTACTATAGCATGCGTACTCGCGAGTTGCATCCCTATAGCCCGTGGGTATCAAGTAAAATGGTAAAAACCACTATCTTATTACTTTTTACTCCCAAAAAGCGGTCATTGGGTGAACTTTGGCTCTCCATCTGCCCAAGTAACATTTTGATGAGTCCTTTCACCTACCTTTGAGAGGACTATATATTGAGCACATATGGCTTATGGACGGGAGGAAGAAGAGAATAGTAAAGGCACTCTAGTGGATTTTTTCCCTATCTTGAGTTGCACTCATTGATCCTTGTAGTTGTGAACCAGTTATGTTCACCTTCCAAACTCCTTTCTAGTTTGAGTTTGCCATTCATGGAGGATTGAAGTGGTGGAGGCACAAGTGAATTGATCTAGATCTTGGTTCAGATTGGTTGCCGGCAAGAGGTCGTATCACTTTGTACTTCTTCTTGTTCATTAATAGAAATACCCATATTCTTGTCCATTCATGGTGTGAATGCCATTTATTACACATTGGGTTGCATTTGCTTATGATATTATGGACCATTGTTATTGATGATGTTAATGTTATTTATATATCACATGTACTTGTTAGATATTTGTTGTCAAGACTAATTTGCAGATTACAAGTGCTTGGATGTGCGTGGATTGAAAGCTCCAACGAGGATCTACATCAAACGTTGGATCGAGGTTGGTTACATTTCTCCATTGTTTTAACATTGTCGTTTATAATAGCATTGTTTTGAGAATTGAGTAGATTTCTGGTAGTCACCTGTCTGTTGTGGTATTCCCAAGCCATAGTGAGTTTTCTCCAATACAACAACAACCCCTTTTCAGCATATCCCAAGTCTTCAAACTGTCTTGTAATGCGAACCACATAAAACATTTAATTTTTAATGGAAGGTGTCATTTCCATAATGTCTTATACCACCAGTTCTGGACAGAGTATCCACTTTCTTGTACTATAACATTGTATGCAATTTTGGCAGCGACTTTACCATTAGCAGGGTTTGATAGCCACATAAGAGTATCCTACATATCATTCAATCTACAACCTGATGAGTTTAAATTCTTTATATACTCATTCCATTCAATAGAAACAATACCATTTATGCCCATATATATTTTGCATTATACCAATAAGAGTCATGCTCTCTGCTCCAATTTGGTTTCATAATTTGAGCTAGAGTATACTATCCAATCTCTGACAAATAGTTCAAGATATGTTGGGGTAATTGATAATTTTCATTCATGCCAATGACAGGGTCAATACCAACGAGGATGTCTTTACCATTCCTAACACGCCAAGTAAGATCTCTGCCAAGCCATATGTATAAATTGTTTGAAAGCCTTCTCATACAGTAGATGAATTATTTTTAGCTGTCTTAGGACTCCTAATCCATGCATTGAGATTCCCTTTGATATAGTTTTCATGAAGAACGGTTGTTCAGAGACTGTTTCCAAATAAACCATGCCAGAATCTTTTTATCCTTAAGGCAGTACTAAACCAAAAGAGGTTTTTGATACCCCATCCACCCCATTCTTTTGGTAATGACAGCTTTTCCCACTTCACCATAATAAGTTTTCCTCTATCAGTCCCCCCAGTCCATAGAAAATTGAATATACATCTTCTCATAGAATTAATAATGGAAGAAGGGAACCATGAGAGAGAGAACCAATACATCTTCTCATAGAATTAATAATGGAAGAAGGGGCCCATGAGAGAGAGAACCAATATACTGGGATTCCATTTTCAAATTTATAAGGACCATATTTAGTTTCTAGAAAAAATGACAATTTTTAAAATAAAATACTTTTATTTTAAAGTGTTTAGGTGAATCATGTCGGCTCCAAAAACTAACTATATAAAAAAATTATAAAACCAAGCACATGTTGGATCAAATTTAAATTGGATAGATTGTAAAGTACATTTATATAAATATACATCAAATTGTTGAATATCAAGATACATGTTTTTTTAGGCGAAAATATACATCAAATTTCAATTTCAATTTTCATTGCATCCTCACATTTTAAATAAATATTTCTTAGTTAGTTTTTCTTTGATTTGATATACAAGAAAGACATATATTCATAAGAGAATCACTGCATATGGATTAAGAATAACTATAATGAAAATCCAAATTTCTTTTCGAAATATTGATTCTTTTGTGGTAGATTTTGATTATACTAATGTTCTCCCTTTAATTTATTGATTTGTTAAAAAAAAATTGATTAAAATCTCCCTTTAATTTATTAATTTGTTAAAAAAAAAATTGATTAAAATTTCCGAAGCAAAAAAATTCTTTATTATTCTTTAAAAAGTTATTATCAAAACTTTCCTCAAGATCTTGTAACCTTCCTCGTGAATTCTAATAATTTTCAATGACCTTATAGTTACATGTTTTATATATTTGTAAAGTTTTGAAATATTATCTTATTTTTATTGTGGAAAAATGTCAAATATTTATTCTCCAAATTCAAGGTGAAAGCATCCAATGCTTCCAACCATGAGCAACATAAAATTACGTGGATGTTTCTGTACATAAAGTACAATTCAAAGTTGAATTTTGACACAACCACCAATTGACATTTATTTTTATTTCATTTTGTTTTTCTTTAGATATCATCATTTCAATTATATGTGATTTGAAAATTTGTAATTGGTCATCCAACCTAACCTTTGTATGATTGCCAATATCGTCAATAATTTAGATATTAAATAATAAATTTTCCTTCAATAGCACCTTCTACCTTTAATTTGGTGTTAGCTCAAAATGGGTCGGAATAAATCTTTTTTCTATTATGATTCTTAATCCTTAAAATTGAATCACAAAGAACGTCTTCAAGAATAAAATAGAAAATCTCATTTACTTCATATATTGAATACCTTTAAGGTAGGGTAACACCATACAATGATCTTTTTATGGAAGAACCAACTCCTTCTCACATGCCTTTTTCAGAGGGAAACCTCCAAATGAGGTAAGATCAAATATAATATACTCCAATGCATGATTTATATGTAGGAATCCATCCTTATTTATATCTAGCTAGAAAACCATAATCATAACCAAATGCTAACTACCTAGTGGGTCGTCTTTAATGAAGCCACATTACATTTATTGAATGTTAACTACAAATTAGGTCGTATTTAATAATAACAAATATAGTGGATTCAAACCTTATGTTGAATGGTCATAATACCTATAATATATACTCGAATTGACCCTTCAATCCCCCATTACACTCTTGGGGAGGACACTAGAACTCAACCCCCTTCCAATAAGTGTTTTCATCAATGCTTGTAGAGAAGACATGTACAACCATAAACCAGGGTTCCATGTTCAATTGTCGACCACAAAACTACAATATTCTAGGAAACCAAGGTCTCATGTACAAGTGTACTCATCCGTGAACTTAGATCCCATGTCATGGTGCTCATGTTAACACCCAATCAATGATGGTTAAACTTGATGAATGGCTAAGTGTTGTACTCCAAATGCACACCATAGTAATTTGGATCCAATTAAATAGAGCCATCCATGTCCAAAAGATTATCCATGTAGTTGTAAAATTTGGTTCTTAATCTAGAAGGAACACCCACTACAAGGAAAACACCTTTTAGTAGAGGTTATAACGAAGGTTTTTAGTGTTACAAGATTGGCAAAAAAATCCAAAAAACCTCCACTACAACATCCATTTTTGGCAGTGGAGGTTTATGTGGAGGTTATAACAGATATTCACTATAACTAAAAAAAATTGGGTGGTTGGAGGTTTTCTAAAGGATGTTTTTTATCCGGTGCTTTATATTTCTATAACACACACTAGTGCGACTTCTATAACTAAAACACACTGGTGCATACATACAATGTAAACGCATCGACGTGTATATTATAAATAAAATCCACCAATACTTATACATGATAGTGAAAGCACCAGTGTGTACATTCATTTCCAACACATTGGATGGTATGTTTTAATGCACAATCAATGATGCAATGTTTGGAACGTGTTAGTGCTTTATATATTTTATTAAAGCACTTGTGTGTTTGTATATTTAAATGGATTGGCATAGATGTTGTATTATGTGCACTATTATAAGGATGTGTATAATTTACCAATACACACCAGTGCATTTAGGGATGGTGCAAGGTAATGATACCCACTTATGATGCGTTAGTTGCAATGGAATTCCTGAAAAACATAAATATGATCATTAAAATGAATTTTTAGAGGCACCTACACAAATTTTTAGATTATGGTGTAAAAAGATGAAGTGTCGACAATTGGATCACCCTCTGGAATATATAAATTTTATTTATGGAAAATAAGTATAACTCCAAAAAATGACATTCCTTTAAGATTGGTATGTTATTTTTTTTCTAAAACATAATGCATATATTCACATTAGGCCTTGGGTTTGGTATGCAAATAGTCTAAATTTGTGAAAAGAATTATGTAGAGTTGTAGAGAACAGGCAGTTTTTCTGCAACATTTTTCCAAAATTTTCAAAGTTGATTTTATATATTTTTTTAAATTAAAGAAGTCAAAGAAGCCCTAAAATGACAAGGTCAAGCATTGGACCCCGCTATGAGGGCCTTAACCTAATAAATCAACTATATTTTTTTTAATGCGTAGGTATTTGTCTGTAGTTGTGCGGGTCCTTTCCCCTTTTCAAGATAGTTGAGCCAATCAAAAGTTATAGCAAAAATAAAAGACCTATGTATTTTAAAAATTTCACATATGTGCAAATAAAAATAAATAAAAAATAGAAAAAATATTTTATTCATCGAAAAATATATATTTAGAATCTGCAAATAGAGCTCTATAAGTGTGTGTATTTTCATTCGAAATGAGCACCTGGAGCATATGTAGAATCATCGTTGAAAAACAAGGAGCTGAAGAAATGGATGTGTTTTGGTTTATGCAGTCATAACGAAGAGGTTTGTCAATTTGAACCTAAAACCAAAGCAACCAACTCATCCACCACGTAGATGAAGAGAGGTTGTCCCACCTTTTTTTTAATTTGTAGGAATGCGCACGCGCTTTAAAAATGTGCGCACATTAATAACGTGCACGCGCTGTCCAAACACACACACGATTATAATGTGCACATGTTATCAAAACATGTGCGCACTTTTGTTAGATGTAAACATGCCTTTACTATTTTTGCCATAACTTTTGATTCAGAAATTGGATTTTGATGAGTGCTTTTATTACATGTAAACATGCCTTTACTATTTTGCCATAACTTTTGATCCATAACTCGGATTTTAACGATCCTTATACCATTGGAAATTTATTTATGAGCTCTACAACTTTTGTGTTTTAGGTTTTATATGATTCTTCACCATTTTTTTGTTATTTTTAAAATAAGATTATGAATATTTTGACCAATAGAATAAATTTTTTCCACATTTTTGTTAAATAAGAACATGCCTTCACTGTTTTTTCCATAAACTTTGATTCATAAGTTATATTTTGATTCTCCTTATACAGATGGAAAGGTATTTATTATATCTACAAATCTCTCTCTCTCACCCTCCCTTCAACCCCCTCTCTCCATCCCTACATTAATCTCTCCCTTTCCCTACCTTAGTCCATCCATCTATCTTTAATTCTCTATCTCCCTCCTTCCCTCCCTCTCTTTCTCTCCCCATCATTTTCTCTCTATCCCTCCCTCTTTCTCTCTCTCTCCCTCCCTCTCTATCTCTCTCTCCCTCCTTAACGCCCCCCCGCTCTCTCCATCTCTCTCTCTCTCTCTCTATCTATCTCTCTCTCTCCCCCTCCCACTCTCTCCCTCTATTTCCATCCCTCTCTCCATATTTCTTGCACCTTCTCTCACACTCTATCTCTCTACCACACTCTCTTTCTCTCAAATTCACCCACCTCTCTCTCTCTCTCACTCTGTATATATATATATATATATATAAACCCCTAACCCCAATCTCTCTCTCGCTCTCTCTTTCTCTAAACACCTAACCCCCAATATCTCTCTCTCTTTAAACCCCTAACCCCCAATATCTCTCTCTCTTTAAACCCCTAACCCCCAATATCTCTCTCTTTAAACCCACAAGCCTCTCTCTCTCTCTCTCTCTCTAAACCCCTAACCCCAATATCTCTCTCTCTATAAACCCCTAATCACCAATCTCTCTTGATATATATCCCTCTCTCTCTAAACCCCTAACCCCCAATCTCTCTCTATGTAAACCCCTAACCTCCACTCTCTCTCTCTCTCAACCCCTAAATCCTAATCTCTCTCTCTCTCTCTGAACCCTTAACCCCCAATCTCTCTCTCTCTTTGAACCCCTAACCCCCAATCTCTCTCTCTCTCTCTCTCTCTCTCTAAACCCCTAACCTCCAATATCTCTCTCTCTAAACCCCTAAACCTCCAATCTATTTCTCTTTATAAACCCCTAACCACCAATCTCTCTCTCTAAACCCTTAGTCCCCAATCTCTCTCTCTGTAAACCCCTAACCTCCAATATATATCTATTTCTAAACCCCTAACCCCTAATTTCTCTCTCTCTCTCTCTAAACCCCTAGACCCTAATATATATATCTCTCTCAATCGCTAACCCCCAATATCTGTCTCTCTAACCCCTAAACCACAGTCTCTCTCTCTCTCAACCCCTAACCCCCAATCTCTCTATTTCTATCTCTTTATCTCTAAACCCTTAACCCCCAACCTCTCTCTCTCTCTAAACCCCTAACCTCCAATCTCTCTCTCTCTCCTTCCAACTCTTTCCCTCCCCCCCACTCTCTCCCTCTCTCCATATTTCTCTCACCTTCTCTCACACTCCCTCTTGAACTCACCCACCTTTAATCCCCCCGCCACTCTCTCTCTCTCTCTCTCTCACACACACACACACACACACACACACACACACACCCTCCCTTCCTCCTTGTGCTCCCTTTTCCTCCCTCAATATCTCTCTCTCTTGCACATTCTCACGCTCCTTCCATCCCTCTCTTGCTCTATCCCTCTATCCCTCTATCCCTCCCTCCTCCCCCCCCCCTCACTCTGTCCCTCTCTCTCTCTCTCTATCTCTATCTCTACATCACTCTCTCCCTCAACTATGTCCCTCCCTTAATTTTCCCCTTGCCTCCCTCCAACCCCCCTAATCTCTATTTATCTCTCTCATCATCCCTTTAACTCCCTCCCTACCTCACTCTCTATTCCACCCTCCCTTCGCCCTTTTCTCTCTCTCTCTTGTTAAATTTTCAGAATTTACTTCAATATGATCTAGGTTCTTAACTAAGAGAACAACATGTATAGCAAATCTACAACATATCAATCATGGACACAATAATGCAAGCACACAAGAGACACAGAGTTTACTTGGGGAAAACCATAAAGGTGAAAAACCCCAATAACTTCCTCAAAGATAGATAGAGCAATGATACAACCAGAATACAAGAGATAGTCTTCTCCTAGCAGCAGAGCCTCCTCCTCCACAAGTGCGCCACTCTCCACAGTGTGAGTGAGAGAATAGAATGTGTAAAATGAGAGAGACACACTCTCTATTTATACACTAACTTGACTTGACCTTTACTCAACTAGGTCAGCCTCAACTTAACCACTTAACATAATGCTGACTAGGTGGACCCCCACTAGGGTGGTCTAATAACCCTTTGACCCACATGGCTGACCCCCAATAGGGTGGTCTAATAACCCTTTGATCCACATGACTTATACAGGGCCAACCCCAACAAGGTGGTCTAATAACCCATCAAGTACAAGTTACGACACTTACAATATAAATGACAACACTTCCGTATAGAGGAATAATAACATCTCTATAGGAATACAATATACATATATGTGAAATACATTCCGAAGTTACATATACATCAACACTCCCTCTTAACTAGGAAGGTATTTCTCGACACAGGTCTTCTAGCACAAGTCATCTTCTCTGGATCATCGTCACTGGATAATCATCATCGAGTCATCATCATCGTCACTGCTGCTGCTATCTCAATCAATCTCTGAATCTACTCATCATAGGAAGTTCTACAGAGCCAGTCCTTTTTCATACTGGATGTAGGCCCACCACCTGCAGGTCTTCATCATCTGTGCAAACGGTCTGATAGAGGTGGCCTCTCAGGACTAATTTTATGTGCGGATGCAATACCGGAAAGAGTATCCCAGGAACATTTATGTGCCTAAGCACGACCGGCAAGATCTCCCAGGATTGATTACATGCATCTCCTCTACAATACCTTCAAAGAGCATCCCAGGAACATTTATGTGCCGCAGCACGACTGGCAAGATCTCTAAAGAGCATCCCAGGACTTATTACGAGCACACAGCTCAACCTCTCGGATCTCCAGGACTGATTACATGTGGATAGAAAAAACCTTTAAGAGCATCCCAGGAACATTTATGTGCTGCAGCACGACCGGCAAGATCTCTAAAGAACATCCTAGGACTAATTACGAGCACATAGCTCAACCTCTCGGATCTCCAGGACTGATTACATGTCTCCGTAGTAATACCTCATACCAGGAATGATTACGAGCACATAGCTCAACCTATCGGATATCTGAGGACTGATTACATACTACATAGCAATACCAGAAAGAGTATCCCAGGAACATTTATGTGCCGCAGCATGACCGGCAAGATCTCCCAGGACTGATTACATGCTATTTGCACAACCTGCCACATATCATCTCTGACCTCCAAGTATTAACTTGATACTCATGATCCAACAGATCATCATCGCACAAAGCATCATTCTGATGCTCATGATCACACTGATCATCATCACTATATCATCCTGATACATATCATCTGGAGCAACACCCTGAAGCTCATCATCATGATCATCCTGATCATACAATGCATCCACTTGATGCATACCAAGTATTTACCTGATACATATCATCATACATGATCCACCTGATCATACCTGATACATATCAACATACATGATCCAAGCATCCAACGTGATGCATATACAAAATACATACAAATGATCCAACTAATCATATCCAACATCCAACATGATGCGTACATACATATACATATAAATGATCCAACTGATCATATCCAGCATCCAACATGATGCATACATACATATACATATAAATGATCCAACTGATCATACAAAGTAGAAACTAGAACATCATCCCGATGCTCATCATCCAGCGCTTACATCCACAACCATGTGAAGGATCCTCCTTCCAACATGCTTGGAATGGCTTCAGCAAATGTGTCCATCACTTCTTCCTCGAAGTGTCATCGATCTGAAGAAAACCAAGCCTCTCTCTGAAGTATTCAAACTTCACTCTAGATAGTGGCTTCATCAGTACATCTGCAATCTGCTCGTCCGTCGCAACATACAGGAGCTTCACAGGTCCTCTCTGCACCATATCCCTGATATAGTGATATTTGATCTCTACGTGTTTCGACCTGTCATGAAACACTGGGTTATCGGATAGCTTCACACAACTCTGGTTATCACAAAAGATACCAGTAGCATCCAACGTAAGATCAAATAACTCAAACAGTAGCTTCCGTAGCCATACTGCCTCACAACTAGCTGAACAGGCTGCAACATACTCTGCCTCAGCTGTACTCAGTGCTACGCAGGATTGCTTCCTGCTAAACCAAGAGATCACACTTGATCCCATACTGAAGCAGCATCCAGATGTGCTCTTCCTATCTGCAGCACTGCCATCCCAATCTGAATCAACATAACCCTGCTAGTTAAACTTTTGATTTGCTTCATGCTTGAGCCCATAATCCACTGTACCCTTCAGGTACCTCAAAACATGCTTTACAACAATCAGATGAACACTCCTCGGATATGTCAGGAACTGACTCAATGTGTTCACAGCAAAGCAAATATCTGGTCTCGTTTTCATCAGGTACATCAAGGACCCAATCATCTGACAATACATAGAGATATCAACTGGCTCATATGAAGCATCACATAGAAGTTTTAGGTTCGATGCCATAGGTGTGACCATGGCCTTTCAATCCATCATCCCGAATCTCTTCAGGATATCTACTGTGTACTTCCCTTGACCAAGGAAGATCCCACCTGCACTCTGCCACACCTCCATACCTAGGAAATAATGCATCATTCCAAAATCTTTCATATCGAACTCGATAGTAATCTTCCTCTTAGTATCTGCAATCAATCTATCATCACCTATAACAGACAGGTTATCCGCATAAAAAAGTAGTATCACTGGATTGCCTTCCTCAACCTTGTAGTAAAGGTTGGAATCCGCTTTACTCTTGGTAAAGCCCAAACTGGATAGAAAGCTGTCTATCCTACCATACCAAGTTCTGCACATATATGACTCCCTGTCATGTGTCTCAGAACCAAGTGGCTTCTCCACATACAATTCTTCTTCAACTACACCATTCAAGAAGGCTGTCTTGAAATCCATCTGGTGTATCTTCCGCTTCATCACTTTTATATTTCTCTATGCTGCCATCTGCAGCATGATTGATCTTGATAGATCCATATGGAAGTCATAACAAACTTCCCTTCAGGTCTTGGGACCACATCCCAAGCATCATTCTTCATGATCGACGGATCATGGCATTCTTCCCATATCCTGGGAACTTCAATATCTTCAATAGATAATTTTGTTGCTGAAAAAATGTTGTAGTTCTTCTTTTGTAGGTGATGGTATACGATCTTTCCTACACAACAAGTTAAATTGCATGATTAGAAAACAAATCATAGTTTTTAGAACAAATTCTTACACATAAAGAAATATGTCATACAATCATGCAATTATCTTAGTGAATACAACATTTATCCGTATTTCGTAACTTTCTAGATGCCTTCCAATCTCTACCAGAACATTGTTAAGAGTGTGCACAACTCCTAACATGTCAACAAAGAGGTTTCATTCTAGATAAGTAGCAATGGAATGTTGTATAGTGCCATAGGCCACTTACCCATGTATATTAGTAGTATACTATTCATCAATGCAACTATTCTAATATGCATAATACACAACCTAATTCTTAGGAACATAAGCATATACATCATTGAATAACATTATGTAAGAAATGACAATTCAAATACTTATCTTTGTTTGGTTGCTGGGTGGACTCCCTCTGAATCTTTGCAACTCCATTCTGATGTGGATTGTGAGAAGTGGTCAACTCCCTCTGAATATCTGCATCCTTGCAAAAACTACTGAAGTGTGCTCCTTTGCTTTCTTGTAGGAACAACTGGAGTGTGCTCCCTCTTGAACTTTGCTTCCTGGATTACCTGTCCTTGAACTTACATCCATCCTTAATCGCTATGCATGCTTATTAGTATCATCATTTTTTTATCCTTGAGGTCTCATACATAACCACACATTTATTAGTATAATCTTAATACTATCAAAACACAATAATCTCAAGCATGTATAGTCAAGATCATTTCAAACACAGATAATAAACATTAGTATTCAAGGTTTCAGGGAAGTCTGCTTTTACTCATACATATTCTTATTTGATCATAGGACTCTTCTGGTTAGTTGAATCATCAATCAAGATAAGAGATGTAATATGCATAAAACCCGTGATTATTCAAACCTATACCTTCATGATTCTTCTGGTTAGTCATATCATCAATTATGGTAAGAAACATAATATGCATACAACCATGATTATTCAAACCTATGACTTCATGAATAATCATTATCAACAACACAACAGTATAAGATCCTAACACAAGGTAGGATTCTAGCTTGATATAGGAAAAACATACCTGGATTAGCATCCTAGCTAGTTATGTTTAACATACCCGCATAATGTCTTCTAGTTCTCTTCAATGACTTGTGCTAGTAACCTGCATGTCTCATAGGTTAACCATTGTAGGACCAAGTTATACATACCTCGAAAGTAGATCTTCTATGTGATCCATGACAATGGATGAATCTTTGTCTTCATGTCACCATGATCATATGTTCTTGAAGTAGAACATGATTTGTCTTTCTTGGTGTACCTTTTATGTTAACGAACAACATAAACCTCATACAACATCACAATGCATTAGTAAATTCATAAGTGTCAAAACCTTAATTAATGAATATCTTCTATTAAGGTGATACGACAAGTCTAGTAATTAATCAAGATTGTATTGTAATGATATGAAGACAAACATATGATAAACTTAACCATGAAACATACCTGTAAGCCATACCTGTCAAGATTGCTTGTAATCTTCTTATGGAAGGCCTTAGCCTCATCTCCCTCTGAGACAAGAACTTCTTCACTTATGCAGGTGACCAATCCATCTTCTTCTAGGATTAACCCAATCCACTTGATTTGCAAGAACTAGACCTGAAGCTGGATTAGGGTTTGTCAAAGAAACCCCAAAAATTCAAACTTTGAATTTCAATCTTCCGAAAGGATAGCAATATGTGCCTTGATGAGCTGATCAAGTTGGTATATTTAGAATTTGAAAACTGCAAAGTTTCACCCCTCGAAATTGCCTTTTAGATTTCCGGATTCACTAGGGAGGACCCTAAATTAGGGTTTGAGTTTCCCGGAGCTTCACCCAACCAAAAGATTTGATTCAAAACTCTAAGCTTCAATTTTTCTGAGGAGCTTCTAGCCATGGTCACAGATTTCCAAAATTCCAATTTTTGCAGAAGCCCTAATTTTCCATCTTTCCGATCAAAGTCCCGAACTGGGGTTTGATCAAGCCCGACCTTCTGCCCAACCAAAAAATATGATCTTGGTCTCTAAATTTCGATTTTGATGAGTAGCATCTAGCCGTGGTCTCCGATTACAAAAATTCCAAATTTCTCCGAAGCCCTAAATTCCGGAAGCCATGAATGAAGGTACTCAAAAATAATTTTGTTTTGACAGAAATATGTACCTGATTGTTTCTGATGTAGCTCAAAACTTTTTGATCCAAAGGGTCTAAAAGTTTTTCTTGAGATAGCCCAAACTCTTATCTTTCCATCTCGATAGGTCTCACCTCAATTGGATTCTCTGAGAGAGATTTATGCCAAGTGTCGCAACGTGACTTGTTTATGGGATACTACAGGAGAGTGAAATTGTACGGCGTGCCACGTGTCACTGGTTCAACTTCGGCCTATGAAAATTTTTCTTGAGATATCCTGACCTGTTATATTTCCATCCCGACAAGTCTGACCTCAATTGGATTCTCTAAGAGAGAGTTATTCCAAGTGTCGCAACGTTACCTGTTTGTGGGATAATACAAGAGAGAGAACTTGTACGGCGTGCCACGTGTCCCTGGTTCAACTTCGGCCTATGAAACATTTTTTTGAGATATTACAGTCTGTGTACTACCTGTCAATTTTTACGAAATTTTATTTGGAGCTTCCTAGCCCATGTTATGACCTTTTTCCCAAGGTCACCTGATTTTGACTCAGATCTGGAAGAGGCCGAAACCCTATATTGTACAGATCATAAATCACAAAGTACAACGAATTAGAGGTTTTCCTTTGGACGCAAGGTACATGGGGATCTGATCTTCGACCTATAAAATTTTCAAATCCAAATTTTTTTCCAAAACGGATTTATAGCGAAAGTGTTACGATGACTGGTTTTTGCTATATCAAGCCTTAACATCATAAGTGCAACAAGTGTCATACATGCCATATTATGCCTTCTTTCAGGCTAGCTCTGATACCATGTTAAATTTTCAGAATTTACTTCAATATGATCTAGGATCTTAACTGAGAGAACAACATGTACAACAAATCTACAGCATATCAATCATGGACACAATAATGCAAGCACACAAGAGACACATAGTTTACTTGGGGAAAACCATAAAGGTGAAAAACCCCAATAACTTCCTCAAAGATAGATAGAGCAATGATACAACCAGAATACAAGAGATAGTCTTCTCCTAGCAGCAGAGCCTCCTCCTCCACAAGTGTGCCACTCTCCACAGTGTGAGTGAGAGAATAGAATGTGTAAAATGAGAGAGACACACTCTCTATTTACACACTAACTTGACTTGACCTTTACTCAACTAGGTCGGCCTCAACTTAACCACTTAACATAATGCTGACTAGGTCGACCCCCACTAGGGTGGTCTAATAACCCTTTGACCCACATGGCCGACCCCCAATAGGGTGGTCTAATAACCCTTTGACCCACATGACTTATACAGGGCCGACCCCAACAAGGTGGTCTAATAACCCATCAAGTACAAGTTATGACACTTACAATATAAATGACGACACTTCCTTATAGAGGAATAATACCATCTCTATAGGAATACAATATACATATATGTGAAATACATTTCGAAGTTACATATACATCAACACCCCTCTCTCTCTCTCTCTCTCACACACACACACACACACACACACACACACACACACCTCCCTTCCTCCTCGTGCTCCCTTTCCCCCCCTCACTATCTCTCTCTCTTGCACATTCTCACGCTCCTTCCCTCCCTATCTCGCTCTATCCCTCCCCACTCTCTCTCTCTCTCTCTCTCTCTCTCACACACACACACACACACACACACACACCCTCCCTTCCTCCTCGTGCTCCCTTTTCCTCCCTCACTATCTCTCTCTCTTGCACATTCTCACTCTCCTTCCCTCCCTCTCTCCCTCTCTCGCTCTATCCCTCTATCCCTCCCTCCTCTCTCCCTCCCTCCCCCTCACTCTGTCCCTCTCTCTCTCTATCTCTATCTCTACATCACTCCCTCCCTCAACTCTGTCCCTCCCTCAATTTTCCCCTTGCCTCCCTCCAACCCCCCTAATCTCTATTTATCTCTCTCATCATCCCTTTAACTCCCTCCATACCTCACTCTCTATTCCACCCTCCCTTAGCCCTTCTCTCTCTTTCTCATTACATTGATCTCTAGCTTAACCACGCCTTATTCCCCCCCATTCGCTCTCTCTCTCTCTCTCTCTCTCTCTCTCTCTCTCTTCATCCCTCTAACTCCATCCCTACCTCACTATGTCTTCTACCCTGCCTTCCTCCTTCCCTCCCTCACTCTTTCGCCCCCTCGCTCTCTTGCTTGCTCTCTCCCTCATCCCCCCTTTCTCCCTACCTCCCTTCTTGCATTGATCTCTTTCTAACCCCCACCTTGGTCCTTCTTTACATCTCTCTCTCTCTCCATCATTTTATCTCTCTCACTCCCTAAATCCCACCCTCTCTCTTCCCCCCACCCTCCTTTCTCTCTCTCTCTCCAAACCTCAGTCCCTCACTTGCTCTGTTTGTTTCCCTCCCTTCTTCTCTACCTCACTCCTCCCCTCCCTCTCTATATGTTTCTCTTGTCGTATCTCTATATTCCACCCTCCTCCACTCTCTCTCACCATCCCTCTCTTCTCCTCTCTCTCTCTCTCTCTCCTTTTATCCCCCACTCTCTATCCATATCTCTCTCCCTCTTTCCTCTCCATTCCCCCCTCTCCCTCCGGCACCATCCATCACGCTCTCTCTCTCTCTCTCGCTCTCTCTCTCCCTCTCCCTCTCTCTCTCTCTCTCTCCCTCCCTCCCTCTCTATCCCTCTCTCTTCATCTCTCTCTCTCTCTCTCTCTCTCTTTCTCCCCACTACCTCTCCATCCCTCTCCCAGTCTCCCTCCCTTGTCTATGCTTGATAGAGGAAAATGAAAAAAGAGTCATAGATTTAGTTTTTTTATAATAGGAAACAAGCAATGTTGAATCATGAAAAAAATATAACTACAAAGTTGTAGGTCTCAAAAATACATTTCCAATGGTATAATGAGCATCAAAATATGAGTTCAAGACCAAAAGTTATGGCCAAAACACTGATTTTGTTCATTTACCTAATAAAAGTGTGCATGTGTTTTTAAAAGTGCACATGCGTTCTTAAAAGCATGTGTGCGTTAAGAATGTTCTTAATAATGCATACGTGATAATAACGTGTGCGCGTTATTAGCGCGTGCATGCTTTTGTGCCAACATGGATGCATTAATGGAGGTTCAACAATTGTCGAACCAAAAGCATGTGCGCGGTGTTGGGGCGCGTGTGTGCTTTTTAATTTTACTGCTCACGCACTCCTATTGCAATGCTTTTGCGTATCATCTTTGTGCGAGCACCCTTTAGTATATCAATAAGCATTGATGGTATATTATACCAATGAGCACCAATGCATATGATATGTAAAGAGAACCAATATGATTATTATGTAAAAGAGCGTCGGTGGCTAAAATTTTACTAGGTATGAGTTCATGGAAATGAATAAAATACATTTAATAGTTGAAATAAATAGATTTTGTATGTTGTTGTGGTGAATTTTTCCATACTGCAGATATGGAAATATTTCTTTTTTCTTTTTTTCTTTTTACAAATTTTCAATTAATTATTCGGGAAACAAATATTTTTATAGTAATATTTATTTTTATATTTTATTTTTATGTTTTAACTATTGTGTTTCGAACATGTTGGGTACACCTTTGTTCACAGTCACAATGTAAAAATCATTCATATATTTAATCAATAATGTAACATTTTGCAACATTAGACAATTTAGTAGAAGAAGAAACCCATTTTATTATATACGAATAAGAATCCAAAATATGGGACAACATAAAGGTCTTAAAGAATCTTGGACCTGCGTTGATGATTTTGATGACCAATGTTTCGATCTCTTCTATGAGATCATCTTCAGGAGACTTATGAGTCTTGTGAAGATGGTCTCATAGAAGAGATAAGTCTCCTGAAGATGATCTCATAGAAGAGATCGAAACATTGGGCACCAAAATCATCAATGCAGGTCCAAGATTCTTTAAAACTCATACTGCATATGGTGATATTTAAACATAAAGGTCATTGATAATCAAAATGTCATTTTGAAATGTTACAATTATTAATTACTTATCCTCATCCAATTGGGGTGATATTTCCACATTACAAAGAATGTTTGTTTTTCATAGATAAAAACTCTAAAATATACAACTTGCAGTAACACCATTCAAATGTATTGATCATCAATCATCGCTTGAAGTGCTATAGTCACTCGGGTTGCTTCCATGTCCCATCTCTTCATCATCTTCAAGGGATATTCTTCCTAAGTTATTTGAAATGCTTTGTTCATTGAATTTATTTTGTTCCATATTTTCATGTTCAATCTACAAGCATAAAAATAAAAACTAATGAGTATATATACATTTATAGATAATATAATATACATAACTGTGTAAATGGAAACATGTACTAGTTCAACAAGTGAATCATAAATTTCAGACATCTTTTTGAAAACATTCCTCATGTTGGTCCTCAATAAATCATTTGTTGGCTCCTCTCCATACTTTGTTTCCTATTAGTTTCATATTCCATGACAAAACATACATATAATTAAAGTTTTCTTATTCTTCCATTAATTATAAAATATGGGGCAATATAAAACAATATAGCTACTTACAAATGTTTCAATTAACCCTTGATACCCTAACATATACTGACAATCATTACTTAATCCAATGTCAATCAAATGATTGGATGACTCTTCACCATATGTTAGCACCTGTTAAAAAACATCCATGTAATATTTTAAATTAATTATAATATTAACATCACAGAAAATATGAAATCTTAAGCAAACCACAAGTACTCACAAACTTTGTGATGAACCCTTGTCATTCTGTATGATACACTGAATGGGTGTCATTTTATTTTCATTTTTGCTACAATAAAACAATTGAAAATTAGTATTTCATGCAATAATTAAACTCTATGCACATTAAAAATAAAATAATGATTGCATACATTTGATGCCCATTGTTATTGGGATACCTCCCACTGCGATGCAGTTATGTTCTTTTCTTTGACCATCTCATGGTACACCTTTTTTGACATCCCCACTGGCATATTTCAGATATCACATCGTTCTTCCTCTGGAATTTTAGTGATCTTCCTAAGAAATAAAAAGCACAATGAAAAAAATGATATATATATATATATATATATATATATATATATATATATTAAAATAAGCATAGAAAAAATATTAACAAAGTATGTTTTGGAAAAGTATGTGCATATTAAAGATTTTTTTTTATACCAATAATACCTTTTAAAATATTCTTGTTTGTTGTTGTATGTTTTTGCCATTGTAAGTCTCACTGGTCTCAATTCCCACTACTCTGAAAACGCTACTTATAGTTTAATTATAACTTTATTCTTAGAGTCATTGGATTGGTTTTGGTACTATAAATGAAAACTACATCTATACATTATTTCCAATATATCCCTCAAAATTTTATAAGACTTTTTCCCCCACTAATTAACTTCCAACACCATTCCAGACAAAATTATCATCATTTACATTCTTCTTAATTTTTATGGGTGTCCCCATGAAGATACAAGCCCTCGATCAAGTTTTTTCAAATAGTTCAATACTAAATAACCCTCGATCTAGCTTTGGAGCTCAATGGAAGGTTAGCTAAACCCTCGATCGATTTAAATCGAGGGTACCTCGATTGAGGGTTTTGTCAACATAAAAATTTATATGTTATATGGTAAAAAAGAATTACTATCATTTTTATAACAGTTATATTTTTATTCGATGATAGTTATTTTACTTTAGTCTATCAACATTTTGGTGGGGATATCAACATTTAGATTTTGCAACATAAAAAAAATCATAAATATAATGCACGACATGAAATACTATAGGAAAATTTACCATGGGATACCCAAACCATGGGCCATATTAACGTTAATTAATGTTTGTTGTTAGTGATTTATGGTACATTGTTTTAGTATTCCATGGTATTTGATGTCGTGAATTATATTTATAATTTTGTTTCGATGTTCCAAATGATTTTTTTACTATAGCTTTTATTATTTTTTCTCTTAATATAATATAATAATGTAAGTTATTTTTTATAACAAAAAAGTAAATTTAAATTTAATATAATGGAGTTATTTTTAATATAACAATGTAAGTTAATGCAAGTTTTTCAATCGAGTTAATGTAAATTAAAGTAAGTTAATCAAGTTTTTTTAATAAATTTTAATATAATGTAAGTTTTTTTTATAACAGAAAAAAACTATAAATTCAAATAGCTCTTATTTCGATTGACCTATTTGAATTAATAGTTATTTTTTCATGTGATTTTTTTTATATAGTTTTTTATGATTAAGTAGCTCGATCGAGCTTTTAGCTTAACCACACATAAGTCGTCGATTGAGATATTTTAAAAATGCGAGTAAAACCTTGATTGAGGGTTTTAAAACCCTCGATCGGGGGCTTTAAATCATGCTTTTAGCCCTCTTTTCTGCAAATTTATTTTTATTGGCTACTTTGCCAAGCCTAAACCTTGTTCTAGGATGCACCTTAGGTGGTGGACTTCATAACGATAGATTCGTCAATGAATTGTCTATCCATTGGCATATACTTTACGGGTTTTTGAGTTCATATGATAATTTTTTTAATTTTCTTTTCAAACGTACACTTACAAAACCATGTCCACAACTTCAAATCAACATAAAGAAAAATCAACATAATAAAAGGAACACAGCCAAAAAATCTCAAAAAATATATACGCCCTAGAGCAACGAGTCCTCTTGAAAAGGGTATTTTTTGTTTTCCGATTTTTGTAACTAGTAAAAAGAAAGGCTTATGTGCACACACATGTGTATGAAATCCAATTAAAATTTTCAATGGTAGTTTCGAAAATCAATAAAAAATATAATCTTCCAACATAAATTAAAAGAAAAAAATGTACGCCCCAGTGCATTTTGTGTAGGTTTTGCTCATATATATATATATATATATATATATATATATTTAAAAAAATATGCATTTATCACTAAATTATTTTATGTGCACACAAGTCACTTGTTAACTTTTCTTGAAATTCACAAGAACAAACCTATCATTAAAGGCAATTTGGCATATTAAATAATATTATTATTTACAAAAAAACTTGAAAACCAACATAATTCCCTACATTTTTTTGTTGCATGTCGAAATTCACAGGGCATATATGAGTTTTGAGGGATTTGATTTAATAAATGAGTAAAAAATCAAACTTTCACTGTCATTTTTGGCCAAAAAGCATTACCCATCTTCATGCGTTCACCGTTATCTTTTTAGAGCATCCTATTTTCTCATTCTCCATCCTTGCACAACATTAAACAAATTTGAAATCCAAACTTTAAAACATGATGGCAATTACTCTTGCGAATCATTGTTAGTAAGAAGTTAAAAAAAAATCATGTTGATCCACATAATTACTTTGTTTGCAACTATTTCTTAAATTTTTTTTTCTCTTCACTCAGATTACGAACAATGTTAGAGTTTCCTTAATTGTTTTCTCTGCATGACACACATAAACCAATACACATCATTGACGCATACAAATAATTCCAATATATTGCTTTCATATTAAAATTACAAGAAAATTACCATGTTATTTGTGTCGGATGTGTTTCCCTCACTCCCTTCATTGTGATTTGTATTCTGTGATATTTTATGGGACTTCTTTTTATCAATGAATGACCTACATAATGAAACATATAAATCATAAAATATTTTCTTACACAATAAGTAAATAATTTTAGGTAAAAATGTATTCAGGACAAACAATGCGCACATGATAGAAATTAAACATTGGTGCTCCATATATGATACATTGCACCCGTGCATAATCTATGTATAATATGCACCATAAATGGTTTTTATTTCTTCAAATAAACAAATTCAAAAGGTGCATCTTAGAAATATAAATGCACTCGTGTGTCTTTTCTAGAATATGCGCATCGAAAACTACATAAGCGTTTTTGAAAAAATTATGATGGGGATAGTCTGAATAGGCTGTCTTTGAAGTGAAACGCATTATGATCTTTTTCCAAGAGAGGCACAAAGCCCCATATACTAATATATATAACAAAGAAGTTTACATAGCTGAAAGTAAAATCTTATTGTGAAATAGATAACAAAAGGAAAGCAAGAAGAACCCTAGGGTTTGCAATGATGAAGATAAATCTAAAGGAAGAAGAACACAAGGTTTTTCAACATTGAAGGTAAGTATTATGTTCTCTATTTTCTTCAAATAACTTATACAATTTATGCCAATTTTGTATTCTATTGAAGGAAAAATTACTTGAAATTCCTCATCTGAAGAGTTGTATGTGTCCAAGGTGATCCCTTACAAAATTTCTCTTCAAATAAATCTCTCTCCAAACTCTTCCCTGATAAACCTCTCTTGTATAAGTCACTCCTCAAAGTTTTGGCCAAAAAAGGGTTTAGGGATTATGGTTTTCTTTTATTTATAAGCTCACTATATTAAAATTAAATTCCCGCTTTTTTTCATTTGATATTTCGGCCAATCAATGATAAACGCACATATCATTTTTTTTTTTAATGGATTTTGGTGCGCAATGTTAGAATATTCCTATAATCCATACTAGTCCGACCAGTATTTTGATCATTTACATTTTCAGTCATGCATGCACCTTTAGGGTTTGCATGCATTCTAGGGTTTGCATGCATCCCAATCATCAGTCCAACACCTAGCCCTCAGTTAGCCAACCCCCAGGAGCTTCTCACTATTCAGTTTTAGCCCTCCAGTTGCTTAATGTGCCCTTCTTCCTTGATTTTAGGAAGCAACTCACCCTTCTTCACCTACCAGTCCAGTTGTCACTCAGTTACACTCAGTTACACTCAGGTACACTCAGCTACACTCAGTTACACTCAGTTACACTCAGTTACACTTAGTTACATTGAGTTACACTCAGTTACACCTACCAGAGTTAGTTTGACTGATGGTTGACAGTTACTTGAGCATTGATGAATCCACTGATGATGATGAAGACTTCCAGTTGCGCTCCCATGATCATGAGGACACCTAGTTGTGCTCCGATGACACTCTATTGATCTTATGACCACTCTGAGAGGCTAATTCGAATTGCCACCTTAGGCATTCGAATCCTCTCTACCATTGTACTATTTATTTGTCGATACTGTGATTAATTAATTAGTGTGTGTGAAGTATTATTGCTTCTATCTGAGTTCTACTGTACCATATTATTCTGTTGCTCATTATACTGTATTGTTCACTCTTCTTCTATTTTTCTGCTTAATCATAATTACTCTTGTGAGTTATATATCATCTCTTAGATCTACTGTGAGGATTTTCACATGGTATCAGAGCATATTGAGAGTATTGTTTATCTCCATTCTTGAGAGTTTTTTGCAGTTTATTACCAAGATTTTGAGTGCAGCAGTAGCAGTTGTAGTTATTCTATATTGTTTTTGCAGGTCCTCTACAGCTTCTATGTATTCATTAGGAATTACTCCTCTTGATCCACTCAACTATGATGAATGGAAACCAAGAATGATAGCAAACTTGAAGATCCATGATCTTTTTTATTGTTATTTTGAAAGAGAGTTTGAATCCCCTGAAGAGAAGATTGACTAGTTAAATAAAAGTGACATGCACTTTCAAGCAATAATGTTTTCTTTGTTTGCACGCCAGAGATTCCAATTCAAATACCGTAATGGTGTTGAAACTCCAAAGGAGTTATGGAATCCAAAAGAGATATGGGCTCACCTGGATGGAAAAGTTGGCAGAGAGAATGAAGGACTTGGTCCCAACCCATTCGAAAGAAAACAAAGGGATGCATTCGCTCCTCTTGATGGTCTCTCAGATCATGCACCAGTATCATCTCATATTGAAGTTGTTGACAAAGAACTTGCATATTCTACACTCATGCTCAAACTTTCTTCTCTTTCTGTGCCAACTCACACTCTAGATATTGCAGAAGGTCCTAAATCCTCTCTTGCACCAGAGTCTGTTGGTTTGCATCATGATCACATGATTATTCGGGAGGTCAAAACATATTTTGAAGGTAATGCATTCGCTCCTCTCCAGCTAACTCCTTTTTTATACTACTATATGATCATAATTCCATGCTTTCAGAAGGTCATTGAAGAATATGGCCATTGCCATTCGCTTGGGATAATTTCTCATGCATCTATTGGTTTTGATCTCACCTTTCATGGTTCAAAGGAGATCTCAAGAAACCATGATTCAAGTCTTGGATCTAATTTGGATTCTAAGCAATTACTGCTTGGGATAATTTCTCATGCATATGATAGTTTTGATCTCACCCTTGTTGGTTCAAAGGAGATCTCAATAAACTATTTTTTAAGTCTTAAATCTGATTTTGATTTCAAGCAAACATGTAATAGTTATTTTTGGCATAATCTCACCCATGGTGGTTCGAAGGAGAAGACAAAAGACTATATGCACTTTCACAGATTTGATCCTACCTCAGCTGATTCGAATCACAGGTTCAAGGATCATTCTCATACTGTTGGATTTTTTCTCATCACATTCGAACTGAAGAGCAAGTACAAACACATGCTTTTTGAGCATGATCCACTTCTTCCCAAGAAGAAGATACCTCCAGACATATGACCAAGCATCACACGTGCTTGAGTTTGGAGCATTTAATTTTTGTGTGTGCCTTACAGTCTATTTTTTGAGGAGGGGGTATGTTTCCCATGAAATTTTCCCACTTCCTTGGTTTATTGATTGTTATTATTCGTTGTATTGGGTGACCTTTGGTCTTAGTTACCAGGGCCCAGGATGGATTAAGGGGGGGTGTTAGGATATTCCTATACTCCATCCTAGTCCCACCAGTATTTTGGTCATTTACATTTTTAGTCATGCATTCACCTTTAGGGTTTGCATGCATTCTAGGGTTTGCATGCATCCCAATCATCAGTCCAGCACCTATCCCTCAGTTAGCCAGCCCCCAGGAGCTTCTCACTATTCAGTTTTAGCCCTCCAGTTGCTGAATGCACCCTTCTTCCTTGATTTTAGGGAGCAAATCACCCTTCTTCACATACCAGTCCAGTTGTCACTCAGTTACACTCAGCTACACTCAGTTACACTTAGTTACACTCAGTTACACTCAGTTACACTCAGTTACACTTAGTTACATTGAGTTACACTCAGTTACACCTACCATAGTTAGTTTGACTGATGGTTGACAGTTACTTGAGCATTGATGACTCCATTGATGATGATGAAGACTTCCAGTTGCGCTCCGATGATCATGAGGACACCTAGTTGTGCTCCGATGACACTCTATTGATCTTATGACCACTCTGAGAGGCTAATTCGAATTGCCACCTTAGGCATTTGAATCCTCTCTACCATTGTACTATTTATTTGTCCATACTGTGATTAATTAATTAGTGTGTGTGAGGTATTATTGCTTCTATTTGAGTTCTACTGTACCATATTATTTTGTTGCTCATTATACTGTATTGTTCACTCTTCTTCTATTTTCCTGCTTAATCATAATTACTCTTGTGAGTTATACATCATCTCTTAGATCTACTGTGAGGATTTTCACACGCAATTCATAAAAATATCACACTGGTTCACTATAATCATACAAGCACATGGTATAATCTGTAGTAAAAGTCAACACTTATATTTGCACATTTTTGTTTCGAAATAGTGGTGCACTAAGTAGTTAATATCACACCAGTGTGTATTCTTGACATAAGCACACCAATGACCCCGAAACATGAAAAGATACAAGTGTAAACTTCCACAAAGAATAGTTTGCATAGGTTTTGTTGGACCCCAAGTGATACTAAGAGGGGGGAGTGAATCCGTATCATGCACTTTTTATCCTTTGAAACATTTATTATACTATGTTATCATTCATTAACATATACACCATGTATCATAAGCAATTTTCAATACAAAGTACATTGCGCAAAGAATCCGAAGAAAAATATTATATATAAAAATATTCTTATTACAAACAATATTAGGAGACACCAATCTCCAAGTATGAGAACCCACTCATTAATTTTGCTGACACCAATCAGGAAGGAACACCAATCCCTTGCGAGCACCAACTTGTTGTTTTACGTGCATCAATTTGTAAGGACATCAATCCTCTTATGAGCACCAAATCGTATCAACAAACACCGACTTGCATGGTCAGGCACCCACCCAAGCTGACAGGAACCAATCTATGGAAGACACCAATCTTATGTCCTTGCACCGCCCTACCACCCAAATATATATTAGTTGTCATGTACCTCAATCACAAACCACTCTGCACTTTCTAAATTGTTTCCTCTGTTCCGCGCAAACGGTTGAGCATACTATACTTAACATTTCCAACTCTTTCTAAACCATTCCTTGTATACTTCTGTTCAAATGCTCCTTGTTCTCTTCTCAAATTCTCATCATATTTATGTGTGACTACTCCTTGTATTTATCCTTGTCCTATAAACTCACGCTCTTCTTCACGTCATTCAGTCATTGATTCCCCTGAGCATTTCATCTGTTCCCTGAAGCTTGCAATTTCAGAATACTACATATTTTGCACATCCAATCTTATCTTGACACACATCAATCTTTCTCTTATGTATATTGATCTTACTCAATTGATATGTCCACAAGTTGGGGTTTCTCTAAGTCGGTAGCATCCCTTCTTCCTTTCTTCTCGTTCAAGCTTACCACCCCTCTTATTCTTTCGTTGGCATGCACATTTGTATATTCACTAACTTCTCGATAATTTAGCCACTTGTCGTTATCTTGTGCTGATATAGGGTCTTGAGCACGAAAGTTCCATGACTTGGTGGGTCTTTTGTACTAGAGCTCCATAAATTGGTGGGACTTGCGCACATGCAACCTTATTCTATATACTTATTCAAATTGGAATTAAGAATTCAACGCCATCACCAAGTTCAACAATATACTTGACATTTGGTGGGACTTTGCTAAGACTTGCACACATATTTTCTATATAATTATTCAAACTAGTATTAAGCCTTCAATGCCATCACCAAGTTCACAAGCTCTTTGACATCAATGACAACACAAAGTTCAACAAAATCCCCCTTTGGCATGATATCAACATTAAGTAAAGTTGAGCTTCCTCTGAATGCTAGCTCTTCATTGAAGTCTTGTATTGCACGTTCTTGTTTGTAGAATTACTTTCTACTTACACCCCCTTTGAAATCAATGGAAAAGAAATATTCAATTGTTTGAAAACTTGTATCCTCCCCCTCCGCAATTGCAAGCTCTCCCCCTAAATTTATGCTTATGGTCCTATCTTTTGTTTCTCCTCTATGATAGTTACCTCTGCTAATCCCAACCTTCATGATGAACTCATCTATCTTCCTATGTCGTCACAATGTTTTAGATGCTCCCCCTCAAATCATGTTTCTTTTTCCTTTCTGTTGTTTTTCTTTTATTGTATTAATACCACTATGCCACACTGGATTCCCATGTCGTCGCATTGTTCTCCATCTTATATGGTTTGCACTTTTTACTGATATATCCAAGATTTGTAATGAATTGACATGATTGGAAAATATACCAATTCATGCAACATATCAAATGATGCAAGCTAGCATACTTCAACCTTTAAGAGGATACTGAAGACGTCATCAAATCATTCATATGGAGAAATCAATTCAGTCTCCCTTTTTGTCCTTTCAAATTTCCCGCAAGCATGTGAAATAAACCATTTATGATGAATACTTGTGCATGATTTTTACCAAATTTAGTAGATGCATTTGAAATCCATCGAGATCATCCAATTGTTGTCCCTAGTGACCAATTATCTTGTGAACACTTGTGCTGTCAATATGTCTGAGCAACAACAAAAGGTTGATTCTTCTACAAATAGTCTTTCCGCGGATTTTCAGGCGCAAAGGATAAAATTCAACAAACTAAGAAATGACCTGGAGAAATGGGCATCAAATATCAAAGAGGCTGATGTCAAGGAGTGCTACGTGCAAGTGTAGGTGAATAAGAGATATGCGAAGGAGATTTCATTTCTAAAGATTCGTGTTGATAAATTTGAGACATAGAAATAATCTATTATAGATCTTTTGGAACATGCTTGAATAATTCCAGACATTTTGGGCTTGGGGGATAAATGCACTAGCCTAACATAGAAATGCGCTTGTCATCGTAGAAACGCGATGAGTGAATTTCGCACAATTTCCTTCTTTTACATTGTACATTTTTGTAATTCGAGAATCAAATTTTTGTAGACTATAGATCTGGATAGCCTTGTTGACATGGAACATCTTGATGTATGTACTTCTATCAATGTTTTAACTTCTGCGATAGAGGTCCTTTTGACTAACTTTTGAATATATGTATCTCTTGTAACAACAACTATTTTGAATGTAATACAAATTTTGTCTATTAGAGAAATGCAATTGTACTTTATTAAACTTACCTATATACACAATTAGTGTTCTGCCAAGTGGTTTAATTTTTCATCCCACTGAATTTTTGAAAGATGATGCAATCTTATAGGCCCGATTAGTTATTTGATTTTAAAAGAATGACTTGAATGTCCATCGATGCTGATATGTAGCTTTCAGATCCACCATTAGTTACATAAACCTTTTCTGTGCAAATTATTCTACGACTTCTTCCATCTTGTCCCCTTGAATAATTGATTTCATTAGTACAGGAAGAAGTTTCCTTGTGTACCTTCAACTTTATTCAAACCTCTACTTCCTTTTGCCACACGAATTATCCCTATCATCCTCTTTGTTTCCCTTGCAGCGATCATATTGGAGCTCGTCTTTAGTCTATGGATAGGGTTTGAATTCATCCTTGATTTATGTTGAACAATGTTTCCTCTTCCTTTCATGTCTTTTCCACTTTTTCAATCGTTAGTACTTCCCTTGTATTTTCTTACATTCTGTCATGGTTCCTTTCTACGCACATCTCCTTCTACGAAATATTATCTCCTTTCTCCCTTTGTAAGTCTATACACTTTCCTTCATCTTCTGTCATATTGTTAGAACATCCATTATTACTATGCCAGTGATCCTTATGCAAGGCCATATTTCATTATTCTTGGCATTTCTCTTTGGTCCTCCTATGCCAAATATTTGTATGGTATTTCTTGTAGAAGGAACTTCTTCTTTCATCCCGGTGTGCAGTTACTGACTTGTTTTTGCAGTCTCGAGATTTATTCCCATAGTTATGACATTGATAGCATTCAATGTCCATTTCCAAAAGAATAAAGGGATTGATGACTTCATTAGACTTCCTATTTACATTTTCAACTTTGAAGTTCTTGAGAGGACTTATATTTCTCTCAAAATTATTTTTTGCATGTGCTTTGCAATTTGCAGCCTTATGACCAAAATTATTGCAAAAATAACAATGCCCCAAAAATATAGTTTGATACCTGGTAGTGAGAGGTATTCTAGATTGTTCAACTCCTTTGTTTTGATAGGAAGGTTGTTGGTCAATCTTTCTGTTGCCTTTCTCTTTGACAAGACTCTTAAGTACATCTACAAATATCCTTGTACCTGCTTCATGGTTAGGTGTATTTGAAATTAAATCCTTATCATCGTTGTCTTGTTCATATCCCAATCCATACTTGTCTGAAGTTGATATTTGATTATTGATGATTTCATCCAACACCTTAGAGCTTCTACCAAACTTTTGTTTATATCTTAAGTGAGTGCTTACCTTTTGTAGTTCCTTCTTTAAGAATATATTTTCCTTCTTCAATTCCTCACAGTTTGTTTCTTTCTCTTTTAGTTTTCTTGCTAGATCTTCTTCTAGTCTTTTGACCTTTTCTACACGTTCTTCATACTTCAGTAGTTGGTCCTTTAAATACTTATTCTTCTTTCTTGAGTCTTTCAAATCCTCTAAAGCACTTATAATTTCTCCTTCAAATTATACCTCAACACTTACTTCATATTCAAAGTTTTCACTTTCACATTCTTCTTATATTGCCATAAATAGCACTTCTTTTTCATCATCACAACTATCATCTTCATTTGCTAAGCTACTGTCCTCTTTGGAGTATAGAATTTTCTTCTGTATTCCAAACCTTTTGTAATTTTTAGATCTACTTCCTTTGTATGTATTCTTCTTTTATTCATGATCATGATCCTCCTCATCATCACTATCTCTATTCTCTTTGTAGGGACATTTAGAAACAAAATGACCCATTTTACCACATTCAAATAATTTGAAAGGAAGCTTGCCTTTGTACTTTCCACAACCTTTCTGAAGTTTCTTCGCAATGTTTGCTTCTTCAAGATCAGATTTATTAGAAGAAATATTACTGGAATCTTGCTTGCTTCCTTTTGTCTTCTTGGAGGCCTTGAATGATGCTACCCTTCTTGAAGGATTCTCCTTTTCAATTATCATTTCATAGGCAATGAGGATTCCATGGATTTCATCCATTGTTACCTTGTCAATATATTTTCTATCTTCCAGGACAAATACTTTAGGATCAAATCTCATGGGTAGAGATCTCAACACCTTCTGTACAATTTCTTCTTTAGGAACTGTTTCCCCAAGACCTCTAAGGGTATTGACAATTTCATCTATGCGAAGAAATTAGGATGCAATGTTCTCATATTCCTTCATATTTAGAATCTTGAACTAACCTCTATAAGTTTGTATATTTTCCTTTTTCACTGTATCATCTCCTTTATAAATGCTCTGAATTTTGTCCCATAATGATTTTGTTGAGATACACTGCATGAAATTTGTAAATTATGAGTCTTCTAGGCCACTTAGTATTGCATTTTTGGCTTTTGAATTGCATTCATACAACTTATTATTAGAAGAATCAATGGGAGGAGTATCTAGAACTTTATAACCATTTACAACTTCCAGCGAAATATCAGTTGCAAGTGACTGTATGAAGACTTCCTTTCTTATACTCCAAAAATCATAATTGGATCCACCAAAACGTGGTGCTCAGTTTGTCAAAAGACCTTCTTGTCTGTCCATATCTGTGCAGAAATCTAGATTGCACGCTGATCTTCTTTCCAGTGATTAGACTATCTTTGAAGGAACCCGCTTTGATACCAATTGTTGGACCCCAAGTGATACTGAGAGGGGGGGTGAATCAATATCATGTGCTTTTTATCCTTTCAAACATTCAATATACTATGTTATCATTCAATAATATATACACCATGTATCATAATAAATTTCCAATACAAAGAACACTATGCAAATAATCTGAAGAGAAATATTATATATATAAATATTCTTATTACAAACAATATTAGGAGACACCAATATTCATATGTGAGCACCCACTCACTGTTTTTGCTAACACCAATCCCTTGCAAGAACCAACTTGTTGTTTTACATGCACCAACTTGTGAGGACATCGATCCTCTTATGAGCACCAAATCATATCAGCAAGCATCAACTTGCTCGGTTAGGCACACACTTGATCTACCAGGCACCAACCTATGGAAGAAACTAATATTGTGTCCTTGAATCATCCTACCACCCATATATATATTAGTTGTCGTGTACCTCGATCAGAAACCACTTTGGGATTTTTGAACCGTTTCCTCTGTTATACGAAAACTATTGAGCATACTATACTTCACATTTCCAACTCTTTCTGCACAACCATTCCTTGTATCCTTTTGTTCAGATGCTCCTTGTGCTCTTCTTAAAATCTCATCATATTTCTACACGATTGCTCCTTGTATTTCTCCTTGTCCTATAACCTCACACTTTTCTTCACGCCATTCAGTCATTAATTCCCCTGAGCATTTCATATGTTCTCGAATCCTGCGATTTTAGAATACTACATATTTTTCACATCCAAGCTTATCTTGACACACATCAATCTTTCTCTTATTTATACCAGTCTTACTCAATTGATATGTCCATAATTTGGGGTTTCTCTAAGTCGGTAACATCCCTTATTCCTTTCTTCTCAGTCAAGGTTACCGCCCCTCTTATTCTTTCGTCGGCGCACACATTTGTATATTCACTAACTTCTTGGTAATTCAACCACTTGCCCTTATCTCGTGGTGATAGAGGGTATTGCGCACAAAATTTCCATGACTTGGTGGGTCTTGTGCACAAAATTTCCATGACTTGGTGGGTCTTGCGCAATAGAGTGCCATAACTTCGTGGGACTTGCACACATGCAACCTTATTCTATATACTTCTTCAAACTTGCATTAAGACTTCAATGTCATCACCAAGTTCAACAATCTCTTTGACATTTGGTGCGACTGTGTTGAGACTTGCACACATATTTTCTATATACTTCTTCAAACTGGCATTAAGATTTCAATGCCATCACGAAGTTCACAAGCTCTTTGACATCAAGGACAACACCAAGCTCACCAGGTTTTTTCTTTGCGAAGGTGCTTACGTATGTTTTTGCAAGTGTGCATATATAAATAGTAAAATAGTGCATTGGTGCGTATCTATTGTTATGATGCACCGATGAACCAATACATTTTTTGGTGCACTGATTACGATATATGAAAACATAACATAGCATGTTTCCCATTTTATTTTCTAAAGAGTGAAGACATGTAAATTGATTGTATTCTTCACTCAACTGTAGGGGAAAATAGAGAAATAAATCAAATGGTTGATTCTTCAAATTCCAACTCATTCCATATCATCCAAAGTTAAAGTTCTCCTTTGAAATCATCGGTAAGTGCATATTTATTTATATTTGATTATATATTTGAATTTGTGTTGTCTTTTCATGTGCATTTGAATAACTGTGCATTTCGTTTTACAAGATCCTGATTTTAGATCAAGTTCAAATGCATGTGATATACCACCACTCCCAAAAAACTGAAAGGTCTTATCTAGAGAAACATACCATAGGAAAATGGTAGATGAAAATGGATGGCTACTTTACCCCACCAACTGTAACATGCCATCATCCAATTTCCATCCTGGACCAATAATAGTTCATGATGAACATGATCTCTTTTATCGCACCCCAATAGTATATGGTTGTTCAAAATGTAAAGGGCTGACGATGAGCCCTAAGGGAGTCACATGTTCTATTATATTAATGACTGACTACCCAAAGTTGATGGTTTAATACCCCCCACTGTTGTCAATGATCCAATAGGTTAAATAGAAAAAACACTTAGGAACACTTCCATATGCTCATTATTTGAAAAGTTCAAAGCCAAATCAACCATGTTTCATCCAAAATTGACCAACCCATCTCCTTCTATTGAGTTAACTGAGAGTTCTAGTGAGCCAATATATGATATCAAGACTACGCAAAACATATATACAAGGATCCAAAAGGTTGTATGAGTTAAGAGAAAAATTGTCCAGATAAAGACAAAGGTTGGTTCAATTGTTGGAGGGTAGCGATGAGTTCTCTCTTCCCATACATCTGCAAAGTAAATACCAAACCAGTTACAAGCACACTTTGCATGGAGCTTGACCATTTTCCTTGCTTGTGCTCGATGTTGAGATTAAATTCTCCCATTGTGGTAACAATTACATGATTGCAAAATCTAAAATAGAAGCTGCAAAACTTGGGTTATTTATCCATCTTTCACATGTGTTTGTTCCTCCCAAATAGTCAGTAGCGCTTATCCTATTTTGTGGTCCTCTATACAGTCGATCTGATTACTTGAATATATTTAAATGCAAACATAGTATTTCCAGGTATAGTATGTGCATGAACTGTCGTGTTTTGAAAAAATTTAAAAGGAAGAACCTATTATATATCGATGGTCGTCTACATACCCATGGGAAAATTGTAGGGTTCATAAATAGTTGTAGGTGCTTATTGTTTAGTGAATATTGTTCTTTTGAGGAACAATCCAATGACAAAGAGTTCTTTATGAAAAATAAGTCATCCATATTTGTTGTTGTGAATACAATACATAGTTTGTCTCCTAGTGATGAGTTTTTAATAAGCTATAACTTTTATATACCACCAAATGCTCGTAAAACATGAATTTCATTAGAGAAACCTTCAGACATCTCCTTGGGACATAAGAAAAAGATCATTGAGTAATTGTATTTTTGAATTTTTAATGGAATTCATGTTAATGTATTGCTTAATTCCACATATTTTTTACAAAATCGTTGATTGCATGTGTATTATTAGAAAACAATTCTATGCTTATAATAAATGTTTGGTATAATATTTCAACATGCTACATCCATTATTTTTCAATAATATCATCGATTTAATGTTCTATATTTTTTCATATAAGATTTCGACGACAATCAACTTATCTACCATCTACCGTTGCACCTCAAAACGATGTCAAATCCTGAGAAGGTTTCTAAATGGGTAGAGCTCAAAGAGGAAGCATACAAAGCATGGTTGAATCAACCACCTATTCAATTCCCACTACATACTGAGTCACTAGTTCAAAAAATCTATAGTAACACTAGTTCTTCATAGGTTGGGAATGAAAACAATGCTATAGAGGTTGGTATGGATGATTTCTTGTGGGATACCCATGCCATGGAGGGAATGCTATTAAATTAATTCCAACAAGATGAGTTGGGGAACGATTCTAATATTGTTGATGCCTTCTTTAGAATCCTTAAAATTGCTTCCACCACCCCTCTCTTTGGGCATGGATCAAGGTTATCATTCCAAGCAAGGAAGGTAATCTAGGTGATTGAAATGGATAGTGATATGTACATGTTTTATTTGCATTATGGTTGTGTTTTATATTGTTGAAAGTGTGTTTCAATTATATCTTTATTATTACATTATGGTCGTGTTTTATATTGTTGAAAGTTGTGTATTACATGAAGTTTGTTGATACTTGTACTACACGAATTTTGTTGAGGCATAGCCTTATGAAGAACACCCTTAGGTGGGAAAATCACCTTAATCTCATTGAAGAACTACATAACATAGGTTTAAGCAAACATTTTGGAGTGGATAAGACCAAGTCATTAGTACATGAAAGGCATATTTGGAGCAACATCAACAAATATGTCAAGAAGTTTTTTGAGTGTTGTAGAATTTGTCAATTGGCCAAAGGAAGGATTCATAATACTCATTTGCATACTCCTTTACCGATACATGAGAAGCCATGGGAGGGCATAAGCATGGATTTTGTTTTAGGACTTCCCAAGACACAATGGGGTTATGATTTATTGTTAGTTGTGGTGTATAGATTTTCTAAGATGGAACATTTCATACCATGCAAGAAGACCAGTGATGCTACTCATGTGGTTGTATTATTTTTTCCAAGAGGTTGTGAGATAGCATGGGTTGCCCAAGACTATCACTTTAGAAATATATACATGATTCCTTACACACTTTTGGAGGAATCTTTGGTAGAAGATGGGTTCCAAGTTACACTACAACTCCAAATCATCCACAAACAGATGGTTAAAAAGAGGTGGTTAATTGAAGTCTAGGAATTTTTTTGAGAAGTTTGATTTGAGACAAACTAGGTCAATGGGGTTTGTCTATAGCTCAGGTCGAAATTCAACTACAATAATTCAGTGAATATATCCATTGGCTAATGTCCATTTCAGTTAGTGTATGGTAGTTTTCAAAAGGGTATTGTAGAGTTCGTTGAGTTACCAAAAGTTCAGGTTAAAAGGAATGTTGATGCAAATAGTTTTGCAGAGATCATGTAAGAGATCCATGAACAAGTTAAGAAGAAGTTATACCAGAGTTCAGATAACTATAAGCAAAAAAATATTTTAGTAAGAGATTGAAGGATTTTGAAGAAGGTGATTTAGTGATGGAAAATTTGAGGAAAGGTGCATTTCCCATAGGAACATATAGCAAGCTCAAGTACAAGAAAATTGGTCCCTATAAGATATTGTGGAAGATTTTTTATAATTCCTACAAGCTATATTTGTTGAAGGCCTTTGATATTGATCCATTATGTTTTTTAAAACTTATATGATTTCCATGAAGGAGAAGAAGATGGTGAAATATGCACCAAGAAAGAATGGGAAAGACAATGGCTAGTTAAGCCAGTTGAAGAAATTGAACAAGTGTTGGCAACAAAGGTTAGTAGGAGGACCCGAGGCAAATATTATTTGGAATATTTAGTCAAATGGAAGAATGGGAACTTGGAGGATGCATTATGGATTACTAAATAATATTTATACCACCTTCAGTGTCCTACATCACTCTATAGGTCTACAATCCAATCATTCTTAACTTTTAGTGCCTAAAATATTTTTAGGGGCTAAGGTTCAATTTTTCTTCCTCGGTCATGTCTAGCACCTGAAGACCCATACCTAGCGCTCAAAACCTGTCAATGGAATTGATACCCCCCCCTAATAGGTTAAGGATCTGCCCTTCAAAGTTTATGTGTGGTGTGTTACTGGTGGGTTAGTGCACAAAACCCCAACATCAACCTTTAGGGTTTAAGGCCCTATTTGCTTCATTAACTCCATTCCTTCCATTGGGGGGATCTAGAGAATAGATCCCATGGCTCAAGAGATTGATCGAAGCTAAACATGGAACACATTCCATGAACTTTAACTTTTTAAGGTCCTAAAAATGTAGGTGGTGTTGAGATACTGGAAACAAGCATGTTGATTTTTGAGAAGTATGAGTTTTCTCCATTATATCAAAATGTAAATGTGTGCTAGGGAAGCATGAATTTCCTTCGTAAATGAGAATGGCTAGTGTGATAATCCTCTTTCCTAGTATATGTCTATTGAGTTACCAATCGTAAGCCTTTTGAAGAAAGAAGTTATACAGATGAGTGTGTTTTACTTTATTTTTACAATGTAATTTCCAAGTCTATGTCTATTGAATTGTTGGGCCTAAGCCTCTTGAAGAAAGAACTTATAAATATGAGTGTTTTATTTTATTTTTACAATGTAAACGAGATGTATAAAATGATTTCTACTTTTGAGGCCTTCAACTTCATGCACTCAACCTAATGTACTTTATTGTGTTGTTTATATGATTAAAAAACTTATAATTAAAAATGCGAAGCACATTGTAGTTTTGTGAATTACCATATTATAAATATTAGTGATGTGACAAATGTTTTGAAAATAAGATATAATATGTCCATAGGTTATACCGGATATTAAATAATGCCACTAATATTACTAGATATTAAATAATCATGTACATAAATCCTTTTGTTAAAACCCTTCCCAATATTTATTTTTTTAAAACCTTAATTTTCATAACTAGTATTCTAAGTATCCATTTTTTACTGAGCATAGTTAATGCCCTTCTTTATTTCAATTTATAGTATAGTGATATGATGTAACTCTTATAAACTATTTATTTTTTTATGCAAATTGATAAAGCATTTTTTATTTTTTATTCTATTTAATAAAAAAAATTAATGAAAATTTTAATAATGTGAATTTCTTTGAATATCCAATGAGAAAAAATAATAATAAAACCCAAATTGTCCCCTAGTATCCTCTTTCCAAAATAGAAAAAACTAAACACCTTGCGAGTTGAATGATATGCCCAGCTTTATAAATTATTGCATGTATGAAATCTATCTTCCCATCTTGTGAAGATGGTTATGGGTATTGAACAACGAAGTGGAATAATAACATCGTTGTGGACCTTGGAAAGTGTATACGAAGTTCAAATTCGATGTGTTTATTATCCTTTACATTGTTAAACTCAGATACTTACATATCCTTTCCTTTCAAGGCATTTTAGGTATTGCCCATATCAATATCATACAATAAAAATAAAATCATGTTTCAAATTCAAATAATGATGATTCCACTCTCATGAATTTTTAGTAATTACTAAAGAAATAAAGAAAAATTAAATAATATGATTTGTTGTTTTTACTTACAAATTAAGTCACATTAAGTTTTAAGTTTTAAGTTATATATATATATATATATATATATATATATATATATAACATTTACATAACAAATTATATATATATCAACAATTTGTTAATGAATTTTAATTAATATTTTATTTTAAAAAGTTAATTAAAAACCTTTTTCAAACTCTCAAATAGGTTATGACTACGCCTCCTTTGACCCATGAGAGGACTAGTATGCATTAATAATTTTGTGTTTTTTATGCATAATTATAAATCAATTATTACTATCATGAATAATATTTGTTTTACTTTCACACGGGCCCCACCATCCAATCTAAGTGAGGGAACACTTAGAGGTAGTTAGATAAGTAGTGCGCTGCCTCCATCAACTACCCATATATCGTTAGACATTGAGGAGCTCTTTGACACATATATTTTGTGGAACTTCTTTTTTAGTTATGGATATGTTAGGTTTTGAAAGTTTAATTTCATGTGAAAGTATAGATGTTAATGTGTGTGTATTATTTAACTTCCAGGGATCCCAAGTGAACAAGGTCATCTTGCATCGTCAATGCCACAAAAAATACCATTAGATGCATTACATTAGAGGAGTTTTTTTTGCACAATCCTATTGGTTGTGTGGGGAGATTAGAGTTATTCAAGTTGATATCATCATTTCGTGCTCAATGATGATGATGCTCATGACATGATTAGTTGTTGAGACTATATTGGAGGGTCAGACCACATAGTGACACTTGGAAAACTGTTATTATTTGGAATATCATCAAGTGTTGCAGACCAATAAGTGCAATGTCGTGAAAGTAGCCAGAAGGGGACATGATGTTAAGGATACCTTGTTTGATAGCCTTATTAACTACTAGAGAGGGGAGTCATTTAAAGTACAAGAATTTCTTCTTCAGGTTGCAACACCTCATGTGTATAGTAGATTCATTAGATCATGGGGTATGTTCTCACACCAAAATGAGGTGCCATTGTATTTTTCCACACATTTATATGTTGAGTTTGTGTTACACATGGATCTCGAGTATACCATCACACCATCCACATATTATGGGATTGGTAGGGGACATATTTATGATCGTCTTGGGGCTTGTAGAGATCCTACCACAACACCACCTCCTATGACCTCCTATGATATTAATAACATTGCTTAGCATGAGTATTTTCTTATCCAAAGAGTTAGTACACCCATCTGAGGTAGTAGTTGAGGTGAGGGATGTAATGGTTGAGACCATACATACTATTTTGAGTAGTATTTTAGTGGAATTATATGGGAAGAGACCTAGACCACCACCTATTTGGGCACACCATAATGTGTAATGGGTGGACCTTAATGTACTTTATATTCTACCCCATGAGGATTTATCATAGTAAACTATGAGATTTTGGGATACATATTTTCAATTGCATGAGAGATGTATGCCACATCCTAGAGGTGAGTTATAATTTTGTAAAATTAAATATATGGTTAAATTATATAATTGTTCATTAATTAAACATGGGAATGCGCAAAGAATCAGTGCATTGATGAACCTCAATCTCGAGGATGATCATCCACTTAAAAAATATGGAGGAGAATCAGTTAGAATATGGTTGAATTATAGAATTTTCAACATAAATTGTGAGTGTGCTTAAAATTTTGCAATTACTTATTTCATCATAACATTCTTCACATGTTCCTTGCTCAAAATGTACAGGGTAAATGAAAGGGTGTTAACGAAGATCTTGCACTTGAAATTGACCTTGAACTTACACATATAACCACCCCTATGTAGATGGACACTCAACCTCAATTTTAAGTTGATGATGTATAATTTGTGAAATAGTTATTGAATCCAAGTTATATATCAATTTTTGAAATATTGGTTATTATGTATTTATTAACCTAACTACTTGCATTTAATGTCATCATGTAAAGGTACAACTAGAGGGGTCTTCCAATGGAATTATTCGTGGGCACATGAGTGGGACCAAATACTTTCACATCCTAGCATGGGTTGATGTAGGAGCATCTTGTTGAGGAACCATGTGCATGAGTCAGACACTACTATAGATGTGGATCTAGAGTTTTAGGGGTAGTCACAGTTACCCGCAGGAGTATTGGACTCCATTGTAGGCTTGGCGTAGGAGTGTTGGACATATTGCAACCATCCACGATAATTTTGAGTAGGAGGAATATCAACAGTATGTTGGGATATCAGACGTGGTCTTATTCATCCAATGATTTGATCTGAAGCATGGTATCAGAGTCACCCTTTTGGAGGTGACCCGTCGGAAGTTGAGGTTGAAGGAGTATTGGAAGAATTGGTTGATAGCACATGTTGGAAGTGTAGATGGAGTGAAGACCAATAGCATTTAGGGACCAACATATCAGAGATCAAGCATTAGAAGAAAGTTGATGAAGCAAATTGGGAAAGCCCGATAGTGTTGGGGAAATGGCATCGGGAAGTGCCATATTGGATTTTGTTAATGAGTGTTCGAAAGAGAACACCTATAGGCAAAGTCCAATAGTCTATCAAACCAGTGATATTGAGAGTTCCTCGTCAGAGGCACGACATCAAAGAAGGCCGTAGGATCAATGTGGGAGAAGTTCGACAAGCATATCCGACAAAAGATATCAGGGATGGGTGAGTGCATGAAGTCGGTGGACCTTTTAGATGCAACTGGATTTTTAGAAAATTGATCATGTTTATTCCATAAATTTTTCTTTACTCAAAAACATTTCATAAAAAAACATATGTTGCACTACTAGACACTGGCCTCTACATGCTATAAAAACCACAATCCATCATCATTACCTTAAGACCTTGAAAAATTGCACTAACACTTGGCATACTAATTTCAAGGTCTACTCACTTAGATAATTTTAAAAAATATTGAAAAATACTAATTTTACTTTGGAAAAATAGTGTCGCACCATTACTATTTGCTATCTATGTGTTTGTCAATTTTTGTATATTGATTCCACCATTTAGGCAGTCTAAGGAAACAATAACATTGACATATACATTAGTCAATGTTAGAAAAAAATCAAAATTGAGTTAGTTATGAAAATTTTCATAAATAAAATTTATTTTGAAAGGTGATTCATTTTCCTATGTTTCATATTTTTTACTAGAAGCAAGATTCATTGTGCAAGTATGTTGAAATACTCATGTAAGCTAAAGGATGCTATATCTAATGTGTAAAAAGATACCATCACGAACTTGCACTCACTTAGATGGCTAGGAAAGTGTTAGGTTAACATTGACTCGATGAATGAGTCATTGAGTTAATCTTGGTTTGGGTCAAAGAAAATGGTATTTGGTGGCCAATAGTATTTGGTGTCCCATGGTATTTGGTGGCCCATGGTATTGGCTCATGGTATTTCATGTAATGAATCCTATAAAGGGCTTGGCATACTCCATTGTAATGTGGCCTCGAGGTGAGTAGTGGCTAGCTCACTTGGCCCAATACCGATTTAGGTCAAGGGAGATAATAGATCTATTATGGTGGTTTTTCCTAGTTTGGGTTTTCCACGTAAACATTGTGTGTCTATTATTATGTGGTTGCTTGGATTATCTTGTATTATTTCTCTCTCATATTTATTAATGCTCTTAAATCCTTAATAAGTGGTATCAAAGCATGTGGTTGGTGATCCTTGAGGCCGTATTTTTTGTACCTGAGTTTTAATCAATATGTTGCGGGGTGCGTGATTGGTGGTACCTGAAACCCAAACAATTGTTGGTTCCTAGTTAGAATGTGATTTACTTGGGTGCTTAGAAGCACGAAAAATAATTTTATCCCTCTTATGTGCAAAGAAGGGATTCACATCAAGTTGTGGAATGAACCACTGGGAAAGGTATGAGGGTGGAAGGTGTACTTGTAGCCTAGATTGATGTCGAATTAGAGAGGATGAGTCTTCGATTGCAGGACGAATGTGAGATGGTTTAATCTTGGTTTTGGGACCAATATTGATCAACCATGTAGCTGAAAAGAATTCCTAGAGAGCTGGTGGTTACATCGGTTGAGGACCCATGTAATTCGGTAGATGGATTCTTTTTATATGGATGTCAATGACAATTTGTATGAAGGTACAAAAGGAGGCAAGAAAGATGATGAGAATGGAAAAGTGAGAGGGTGTTGCAATGGATGGTAACGGTAAAGTCACCATGAGACACATGAACAAAACAAAATTATGGAGTTGAAAATTATATTACATGTAAATGGGCATATGACTATAAGACCTGGTTAGGCATGCGTACCCTTGGTAACTCACTAGTAAAGCCATGTAGACCTAGGTGATAAGGGGGCATGTAAGATTCCTCCTTAAGAACTTTGAGGGGGGTTGGTCATTACTCCAAGTCAAGTTTAAAGGGGGAATTGTTAGGTTAACCTTGACTCAGTGAATGATTCATTGAGCTAATCTCGGTTTAGGTCAAGGAAAATGGTATTTGGTGGCCCATGGTATTGCATGTAATGAAGCCTATAAATGGCTTGGCATCATCCATTATAATGTGTCCTGGAGGTGAGCAGTGTCTAGCTCACTTGGCCTGTCTTGACCAATTTAGATCAAGGGAGATAATGGATATATTATGGTGACTTTTCCCAATTAGGGTTTTCCATGTAAACATTGCGTGTCTATTATTATGTGGTTGCTTGGATTATCTTGTATTATTTCTCTCTCATATTTATTAATGCTCTTAAATACTTAATAGAAAGGCTATGTATGGAGGTCCAATAGAGAGGGTCTAATGTAGTGGATCTGATAATGCAATGAAGGTGCAAAGTATGGTTTCCAATGGAGCAATGAACACTAATAAAAAGGAAAGGTCATGGAATGACATCCATTAGATAATCTCAAAATGGAACAGAGGTTGTCGATAAATCCTAGGAGGTTGATGAGAAAGGATCGACGGAGTAGGAATATCACAAAAGAAGGAATTTACTGGCAGATTTAATAATACCTATCAAGGATTTAATGAGGATGCGTGAAGGATTTCACTTGTACGCTAGATATCAAGTCTCAGTGAAGATTGAAGAATTCCCCATGAATGCATAGTTAATGCAGGAGGAGAAGAATTGAATAAGACAAGGAGATGGAATGTAGCAGGAAGATTTTGGAGCAAGTGGAAGCTTCAAGAGAAGAAAAAGGTGGTGGAAAAAAGACTCCAAAAGGAAAGGGAAGTCTCGAAACAAATACGAGAAGAGTAGAGAACTCTCTAGATGGGAGCACAAAGAAGAAAGGAAGAGAAGAGAAATATATAGACAAGAACATAGAGGAGCAAGAATAAGAAGTCTCCAAATAGAGACGAGAGAGAAACAAAGAAGAGAATAGAGAGAGAGAGAGAGAGAGAGAGGCCACAAGGAATATTGTAGAGAATCAAAGAAACTAGAGGGAAGAAGAGATTACATCGAGCAAAGGTGCGCAGAAGTTGAGTAAAGGATAAGAAATAGAGAAACATTCTCTATGGAGATGGTAACACCTAGCTGAGAGACCAGAAGACTGAGAGGTTGAGTGAAGTGAGAGATTGAAGGGTCTTTGAACCCCTGTGTAAAGAAGTGTTGAGAAAATCCCATTGTGGCATATTGATGTAACTGTATATTATTGAGCATAATAGAAAAAGGCATGTTGAGACTACGTTATATTACAACTCCGTGTGTGTTGAGTTTGTGGGTAAATTATGCATGCCTTGGACAAATTCTGACAATATTTAGTGGGCAGCAGGTTTGTGGTCAAAACATATCACAACAGTTTGAAGCATTTTCTTACTCAAACGAAGTTGAATGATAGGCAACAAAAGTGGTTCAGCAAAGTACACACCTATGAATTTGACATAGAGTACATGAAAGGAAAAAGGAATGTTGTTGCAGATGTTCTTTTGTGAAAACCAACAATCTCTTTGATGGAAATTTCAGTAGATTGGAAGACTCAACTTTTAGAACAATACTCTAGGAACACGTTTTCTTGTGATTTGTTGGATGGATTGATATAGGATGACCGGTACAAGGTCATCAATGAGTTCATATACTATAAATACATAATTTATTTGGTTCCTAAATCATCCTTGAAGAAGAATATTATGGAAGTAGCTCATGATTCACTATTAGTAGGCCACCTTGGGTATTTGAAAACATACATGAAGATAAGAGAGAGGTTCACCTAGAAGGGCCTAAAAAATGATGTATTGAAGTATGTGAGGGAATGCAGCACATGTCAATGTAATAAAATAGAGCACACACACCCTACTAGTTTACTACAACCTTTTCCCATTCCAGAACAAAAATGGGAAAGCATCACAATGGATTTCATCACCAGATTTCCCAATGTACAAGGAAGAGATTGTATATATGTGGTAGTAGATAGACTCACTAAATTTTCTCATTTCCTTGATGTTTCATCCACTTATACAGTTGCACAACTGGCTGATCTATTCTTTAGAGAAGTGTTCAGATTGCATGGGTTGCCAAAAACTATTGTTAGTGATAGAGATAACAAATTTACAATATATTTTTGGCAAGAACTGTTCAAATTGGTAGGAACAGATTTGACTCTAGGTACTAGCTACCACCCCCAAAATCATGGACAAACAGAGAGAGTCAACTAGTGTCTAGAAGGATATCTGAGAAATTATGTGACATGGCAACAAGAAGCTTGGATTAAGTGGTTGAAATTGGGTGAACACTGTTAAAATGCAACTTACCACATGTCTATTAGTATGTCTCCATTTAAAGTATTGTATGGTTATGAAGCTCCTACTTTTGTTGATAGGATTGTTGGAGAAAGTAGAGCCCCTACAGAAAAATATTGGATTAAGGAAGGTCAAGACATCTTGAAAACACTCAAAGATAACTTACGAACATCTTAAAATAAACATAAATTATATGCATATCATAATAGAACAGAATGTAGTTTTCAGGTGGATGATTTGGTATACTTGAGGTTGCAGCCATACAAATAGTTGTCGCTCAAGGGGGAAGGGGATGAAAAATTGAAGCCTTGGTTCTATGGGCCCTACAAAATTGTGTAGATAGTTGGGGAAGAAGCATATGAGTTAGATCTCCCACACAGAACCAATATCCATAATGTGTTCCATGTTTCATGTCTCAAGAAAGAAGTTGGCCAACAAGTGACAATTTCAATAGAGATTCCTCCATTAGATGATGAACGACAACTGATTCTAGTACCAGAAATATTTTTATAGGTGAGAGAAAGGAATTTCATATAAACATAACCATTAGTGAGTACCTTGTTGAGTGGAAGGATCTGCCAAGTGAGGATGCTACATGGGAAGGTGAATAGGTATTGCAACACCCGAGTTTGCAATTGCTTGAGTACTGTAATGTCCCCTCCATAATTTAATGCTACGAATATAAATAGCATATTAAATAAATAATAATTGTTAATCATTAAAGTAGTTATCTTTTAATGTGAAAGGACATAACCTTTCATTAGGAACGCTCAAGCCATATTAAAGGCGAGCTCTTGTAATACATTAATCATTCATTTATCAATCTTTTTATCATATATATTTTTATATTCAATTATGTGAAGTCGGATTCGCTTCTCAACGGAGACAACCGGATACGGTTGCTGCATTTGGTATAAGAGCAGCTCTTTCCTCGAGCCTCATTGATCCCAGACTGGTAGCCATCCTCTCAGAATTTCTGAACTACTTGGTCTTTGACCAAGGCTCTTGGCCCTCTTCTTCACATACCCTCATGCAACCTCCACGACTTCTGCACTCTCCTTCTTCCCCTCGCCAGCTCTCCTCTACTATCCTCACTCCCGCGCTCGTCACGCTCCCTCTACCAGCGCCCTCCTCTACTTCGAATGCCTCTTCCTCCCCGTCACTACTGCGTCCACCCACCTCCATGCCGCTACATTCCTGCAGCCACCACCCCCGTCACTGTCGTTGCTACCACCACACTGCCTGCTCCATACATCACGCCTACCCCATCTCCTTATCTCTCCCCCCTTCCAAATCAGCCCTCCCACCTCGACCTACGCCTCGAGCTCCACCTCCTCCTGCTCAACCAGCTCCCGCGCCATCCCTTCCCCACCTCCATGCAGCTCTCGACCACGCCCCCAACTCCCTCCCTCCAATCTTCCCTCTGCTCACGCACTACACTCCCCATTCCTTCACCACTGCATATGCTTCCTCATAGCAACTTGTCCTCCACATTCCATCACGCTCACCATCTACGGCCATCCGCCCACATTCTCTGCCCATTCCACCTTTACTCCCACACGCCTGCGCTTGCCCCCTTTGCCACCTCTCTTGCCACGACACTCTCCTCCATACGCTCAGAGTGTCCCCTCATCTGTGACTCCTCTCAACACCCGTCGTTCCTCTCCAATTACGCGCCCCTCCACCTGCAACCATCCCTCCACACTCCAATTGGACCATCCATAGCCACATCGAGCTCCCACAAGGCCTGCACACACTCGCTGTCCTCCTCCCGACCTAAGCACACACCATTCTCAATTTGAAACCCTAAATAATTCACGTCAAACTATACAAAATTTATAATAGTTTTATTGTTTTAAATAATAAATATTATTATAACAATTCAAACTTTATCAATATAATAATAATTATTATTATATAACTAACAATAAGGTTTTTCATATATTGATATTATTATTAAATTTTTAATAATAATAATTGTATTATTACAATTATAAATTCAAAGAGAAAAAAAAAAGGTTAAAAGAAAATTTCTCTTCTCTCAAGGAAACTACATTAAACGGTTATAGAAGTAAAAATAAAATAAAATAAAAATATTATTATTATTATTTCATTGAAATAATAATTATTTTTGAAAAAAAAAGATAAGAAGAATCGAAGAAGAAAAATCGAAGACCATCTATAGTGTAGACAACCATCTAGTGTCGAAGAAATCAGAGACCATGGAATCCGGCTTGTGACTACAAATAGAGAAATTAGAAGCCGAGTTAAAACGTTATCGAAAAGACAATGAAGAATTGCGCGACATAAATAACAAATTAGAAATAAAAATGGAATTACAAGAAAGGTCTAATGAAATAAAAATCTCTGACCAGGAAAGGTGTATAGAAAAATTGTATGCACAAATTGATGTATTAAAAACCGAAAATGAATTCAATCAGAGGTTAGGAAATCAAGATATAAAGAAGGAAATAAATAATTATGAAGCAAAAATAATACGCTTGAACAAGATCCTTAACGACAAGGATGAAGAATTGAAGTAGATACGACATAATTTAGGAGATCAAGAATCAAAAGTCGACCAATGTCGACAACAGATACAAGTTCTTCAAACACAAAATGACGACTCTAAAAAGACACACAAATCAGAGATCGCAAAGAATAATAAAGCATTATCCAACAATGCTGAAGAAATTTTCTGACTAAGAAATCATAACAAGATACTAGTCACAAAAATTAAGAAGTTGAAAAATAGTTGGAAGACAGAACAATGTATGGAAGACATTGAAGTAAAACTTTTAGACAAGCAGGAAGAAAATAGATGCATCAGAAGTCATAATGAAGATCTTAAGGAACAACTTAAGAAGTCTGAAGATGACAGAAAATCGCAAGTCGAATTGATTTAGAAGTTTCAAAATGATAACAAGTAGTTAGAAAACAAGTTGGAAAGATACAGAACAAAACCTTAAAACCTCAAGAGATGAAAATAAAACTTCCATCTTAGATCAATGCTCAAAATATGACACTCGTAAAAGAAAATGACATTGTGAAAATTCCATATCGACACCCCAACCATAAAAACCGATATTATAAAAAGTGGGAAATGTCGAAAGATGATGATACTAATGTGATCAAAGCTCTTGATGACAGATCAGTGAGGAATCCCAACAGTCAGCAACAAATAAATTTGGGATGGATTGACCCATCCACATATCGAAAGTTCTGCTCTACACTTAGCGGTTCATATCGACATGTTTCGTCAACCATGACATCGCAAAGAACAATGTGACAAAATTATAAGACTTTGAGGACAAAGCCTTTCTAAGAGAGTGGCAATGCTACGAATATAAATAGCATATTAAATAAATAATAATTGTTAATCATTAAAGTAGTTATCTTTTCATGTGAAAGGACATAACCTTTCATTAGGAATGCTCAAGCCATGTTAAAGGCGAGCTCTTGTAATACATTAATCATTCATTTATCAATCATTTTATCATATATATTTTTATATTCAACTATGTGAAATCGGATTCGCTTCTCAACGGAGACAACCGGATATAGTTTCTGCATTTAAACATGGGAAATTCCACTAACCTACCTAATTCCCATAGGTTCGAGTGGAAATTAATTTGACTAGGGAGTTACTTGGCCTATAGTCACAAATTTTGTAATATTATGGCCCAAAAATAATAAATAAGGTGGCACATGGTCCAAATCAGCCAAGGAGGGCACATAGGAGGATAAGTGGGCCCCCATGAAGTGTAACTCCCATCCATGGTGGAATGAATCTCATCATGAAGCCATCTCATGAGTTTTAACTCCTCCACGCTAAAAATAGCCAAGGAAGGCACACTTGTGGGAGGAGAATCCAATGTGGGTGAGAATCACGAGGTGGTGAGAATCCTGGAATGAAAAATGTAACTCCAAATTGACCAACAATATCCAAGAATGTCAAATTTGGGGATTCTGGATATTCAAAGGCATCAAAAATCTCATTGTAATTCCCCACTAGGCCCAAAATAACATATAGAGGGAGGTGAAGTGTCATAGGGAATTATTCTCTCCTAAAATTGCATTTTTAATTAATTTTGAGAGAAAAATTGAGAAGCTTATGGAAGTATGGATAATCAATTATAAAATAAGAACGAGGACACACTTGTGAAGTCTTTTGATCATTGAGTCTAGTTTCAGTGGTGAAAGATTCCACCCTAGTTGGTAGAAAGGAGAAGCCACCATGATTTATTTCTTCATTAAAGGAGATCAAATCCATGTTCATTTGCAGGTTTGATTTCATGTTGGTTTCTCAGTGTTTCAGTTTGTAGCAGTGTTATTTTGTTGGTGTTTTCCGGACTGCAATTTGTGTTGTGGTAGTTTCTATTTGAGGAGGGAACATCAATGGTTGTCCATATCTCATGAAGGTTGTTATAATGGAATTTTTTCACTCATACCTGATGGAGGGTGCACTGTAGAAGTCATATCTACAATTTTGTGTCAAATTTTTGTTGTGGAGGGCGCACTAGTTGGAGCAGATCTCTCAATTGGAGCATTATTTCCCTTCCTTTTCTCTACAAATTTTTGGCAGCCATCTCTTCTCTCTATGTGGAAGATATCTCTTTGTATTTATAGCTTCTATAACATCCATCTACTTACTTTCTATTGTATCCCTTTAATAATAAATATTTACAGAGTTTTCTCCCATATTATGCTCAATCTTCAAGTTTATGGTTGATCTATGTGTATATTTGATCATATGGCTATGTAATATTAATGCAATGTCTATCAAACTTTCATAGAAGTTCTCTAAAGTATGTTAGTGAGTGTTTTGAGTTTATTTGGGTGTGTTTGGGTAGAGTTGGAACTATTTGGGAGAAATTTGAGTGGATTAGGGAATGTTTGGAAAAGTTCAAAAATTAGTGGTTTTTCGTGCCCAAATCCGAGCTAGTTTCCATAGATTTGAGTTGAGTACATTACAATAAAAGGGAAATAAAGGTTATCTCTTACTTTCTAGTGGAATTTCAATATTATAACAATAATTTGGATGTAGTATATGATATCATGGCCATGAGGGATGTATTTATAGGGCCATGAGGGATGTATTTATAGGAAATGTGATGGATACAACTAAGATATGGTTCCAATGTGAATAATCCCCATTTCATTGATGATTTGGTGGTTAAATTAGGGTTTGGAAGACCAAATCAAGTGTTATTTTCAAATTCAATAGTTGGGTTTGCCTACTTTCAACCACTAATTCCTCTTGAGAAGTGTGTAATCATAACTCATAATTGAATTTTGACATTTTGAATACCTGGTCACAAATTTCTAGGGAAAAGGCACAACTTGTTTGATATGGTCATTTTTTTTACTTGTTTTTCTAGTTTTTTGGTCACATTTATGAGGTCAGATGGATATAAATGAGATTAATATGGGGATAATGCTACTAATGATGATGTGTAATGGTGATGGAAATATTGACAAGGTAGGTGAGAAAAATTAGGTTGTTAACTTAATCCATATTCTCCATTGGGTCCATTTCATGGGCATGAGCACTATGGAAACCCAAGCATCCCCAAGTAAAGTCCAAGATTCCATATAATAATCTAGGCCATCCAATATTGTCTAGGGCTCAATGTCCTCCTCCGGAATGATAAACACTCCTCCAACGTATGACATCCTCTCAAGCAAGCAATCAATCTCTGCATGTCCATCATGAAGAATGTCCCAAGTTAATTGAAGATCTCAAAAAATACAAGGAATAATGCCATGCAAGCATCCAACTAAGGTCAAGAAACCATTTAGCAATCCAAATCCAATGTGTAAGACCATCATGGACCATCCAAATCCTAATCATACAATGTGTACCCAAAATCTAATGAAACAAACCCATACATGGTATAAACGCTTTAGAGTAACCCCAAAATATGAAGGTTTATCAATTGAATCATGTTATTTTGGTTGAAAAACGAAGTTTATAACAAGGTATTAAGGTCACTTTATGAGGGTTTATCAATTGGATCGTATTATTTTGGTCCATGCATGAATTTTACATTTAAGGTGATGTTTGGAATTGTCCATACATGAATATAAAATTTAAGTCTGGGTTAATGGTTTATTGATTCAATGAGTGATAACAAAAAATGGATGTTTAAAAGAATATTTCAAAGGGAGGTGATTTATATTTTAAGAAAAGATTGTCCATGAATGCTACTACTTATCCTCAGGAAACATAAGACATATGATCATGAACTATTATAATCTAAACCATATTGATTATTGTCAAATTACACATTCATCGGCCAATATAGAAATTATGTATTATACCATAACATCATCAACATCAAATAAATTGAACCATAACAATAATCACAACTAAACCATAAAGAATCCATGATATAAGTGTGCCAAAATCATGTATCTATAAAAAAAATTGGTCCAACTTACATTTTTTAGAAAATGGCACGTTTTACTCAATGTACATAATAACACCTATGGCCCAAACATGAAATATCGACATCTTGTTCCCTAGACAAAAAAAAGGCATGTTGTGCCCAAAATGGAACACCATGGTTGAGATACATAATGGTTCACACATTGACCCCTACTGCCATCGCCATTACTAGGCGCATCTCCAAAGACGATATATTCCTCTTCGATTTGGAGGAAGCTTAAGTCTTCTTCCATCTAGGAGTAATACTTCTCTCTAGAGACTGGAAATGAAACAAAATTCATAAAAAAAAAATTGCAACATTCTATAAACTAACACACTAATAAAATATAAATATAAACTTTCAATATTTCAAAACTCACTACAAATAAGACAATAAGTCATGAGAGCATTTCCCTCCTCCATGATCCCATCCTCTTTGAAGTTCCTCTTTGTAGAAATTACAAGAACCAATTAATGAAAAAAAACTAAATCCTAAAATCAACACCAATCATGTTGGATAATAATTTGAGCAACTAATGATCTCACTATGAATATTTCAATCATCAATGGAGAAGAACTAGGAGATGGAAAACTCAATTGGACAGGATGCTCTAACGGAAAGATGGGTGATGGAGAGGATGTAGTTGCAACAATTGTAGGTGAAACCACTATAGATGTATCAATAATAGATGCAATGGTAGTTGCTACTAAAATTGATTGCACACTAGAGGAAATGGTGGTTGCAACTGGGTGGACTAGTGTATAGGGTGAATAGGTGCCACCATGGTGGGGGTGAATAGAGATAAACCCCATGGGTTGTAGAATCAAAGGAAAGCTACCAGGGGGGGAGGAATTCCCATGTTGGGAGAAAGGTGGTCAAGGACTATACATGGACTACATTGTGGGAGGAATCATGCAACAACATCTTGTTGAGGCTCCCATCCTTGTTGAAAATCTCAATAACATAAACAACTACTTCCTAAATGATCTTATAATTCATATATAAGAGGCCTTCATAGCCACATGTTATTAGTACAAAGACATAAGGTTGACCTATCCTTTGTTCTATTTTGAAGGGAAGAACACGTGTATCTAGTGGACCTATTACATTCCTGGAAAAGCTAGTGGATATAATAAAAAAGTAGTAACACATTTGTCTGTCAAGATGGAGCTCAGGCCTATAAAAGTTATAGTTATCTCCATTTCATCTAAGGTTGGATTTGGGAGAGATTGTTAATATCTTAGTAGAATATTCATTGGATGTATTTGGAAGTTTAATAAAATCCCCCATGGAAAGAAATCACAGGGGAGCCACCCGAAGGGGGCCGCACCCTGTTCACTCTGATTACGGAGTTAACCCGATGGGGAAATCAAGTGAGGCCCTTATATAGCAATGTATAGCCACCGGGGATTTGACCCCGAGACCTTTTGCTCACAACTTACAGCACTCAACCACTTGAGCTAGCCCACCAGGATTTGGAAGTTTAATGAAATACATTGTGGATGAAGACATATTCTAAATCATACTTTTCTCTCATGTTGTTTCCATAACCTTGAGAGATGCTTATGGATTCTTAAATTTTTTCTGCAAACAAAATTCATAATTTTATTGAAAGGTCATAAATTTACAATAAATATATGTTTTAAAGCATTTCACAAATCCGTCGAGGAAATTTTGTTCAACTCACCATTGTATCTTCACAAAGGAATTTTACATTGAGTATAGAAAAAAACAACATAAAATTATTGCAATGTTAAAACATTCATTATGGTTTCAATATTTGTTTTCTTCTTTATGTTATTAACAGAGTATGATTTATAATTGCATGTCTTCTCTACTTTTGATTCGATTCATATAAATGATGTAAGTCTCCATTTACTAGTATACTGGTATAGTCGTAAATGGAATATTATAAAACGAAATAAGTCAACCTAGAACTTTGAGATGTGGATGTTGATGTTGATCTAAGTTCAGAAAGGTCATGTACTACTCCAGGAAATATACGGAGATACATAAACTTTGAGTTATTGGAGAATGCCAAGTCCGTGACCATGGACCTCCCCACCTTTGTACACAGTACTTGTTGCATAACCTCTTATCACCTATGTTGGAGAAAAGAACCAAATCACAAATCTTATTTCATGTGCTCAAAACCCCACTCAATGATAGCACTTACAATCACCACTCAAAGAAATGATGATTTTGGTGGCTAAGGTTTAGCTATTTGACCCTCATCAATTGTCAAGAATGTATTTAAATGCAAATAAAGCATATAGTATAGAAATGTAGTTTTCATAAAATTAGTTTTGTACCCTAAACTATTATAATCATATTAAGTTGTCAATAGGCTCATTCCTTATTTTAATGAATGTCTTCACAACTCTGATTTTATATTGAATACGAAAATAACTAGCAAAATAAATAATTTACTATGGCTCAAAGTTCAACAATATCTTGCATGAGACACATTAAATTAACATAGTGCTACAACAAGATGCAAATTGTCATTGATGCATTTATAGGTGGTGGAGTGCTACGACAACTGCATCAATGATGCAAATTGTCATTGATGCATTTATAGGTGGTGGAGGTGTGTCTAATAGCAGGTGCACATAGCAAATAATTAGATATAAAAGATAATGACGGTTTGATCATTTTATCTTAACCTCCTCCATGAAAATCTCATTTGCATATAAGTGCATTGGTCTCCATCTGCCCAAAACAAATCTATATAAAATGTTGTAGTAACCCAAGAAGAAATTTCACAATTTTGGAATCATATAACCCAAAACACTAATTCAATATCGTCTAAATAATCCATGGAGGAATCCAAAGAACTAGCATAAAAATTCCTGCAATAATACGGAAAGCCAACCTCAAATGTATCACTACAATCAACAATGTGACGAGCTCAATTAGCCTACAAGCAACGGTTATGCGTTGGCAGAACACATTCTACCAACGTCATCCCGGGAAGAGCTGTTCGAAGAACGTTTCGCTATTTCCCTGAGAAGGAACTTTTGAATTTTACCAGTGGAGGTCTTGGGCAGTGACTCCATGAATACTACAGCTTTGGGAAGCATATAGTGAGGCAGTCTGTCTCTGCAAAACGAAATCATCTCTGCCTCTGTTACTGTTACCCCCAAATTGCTCGGCTCTCCTCTGGTACTCACAAAGGCACACGGTGTCTCTCCCCAGAAAGGATCAGGCCTCGCCACAACAGCCGCCTCAGCAATCATGGGATGGCAATACAACACCGATTCCACCTCCACACTGCTGATGTTCTCTCCCCCTGAGATTATAATGTCTTTCGAACGATCCTTTATTTCCAGGTAACCGTCCGGGTGGATTACTCCCACGTCCCCAGTGTGGAACCATCCACCTTCCATGGCTTTAGCCGTGCTCCTCTCGTCCTTGAGATATCCCATCATCACAGTGCTTCCTCTCAGCATCACCTCACCCATCGTTTTGCCATCTCTGGGCAGGCTAACCATCGACGCCGGATCCTTTACATCCACTTGAACCAAGCTCAGAACCCCCACGCCTTGCCTAGACCTAATTTTGGCCCTGTCCTCAGCTGCCAATTTATCCCACTGAGGCTTCCAGGCGCAGTAAGTGACGAACCCTCCAGATTCTGTGAGGCCATAACCATGAGTAACAGAAAATCCCAACTCTTCCATTCTCAGCAGATCAGAAGAAGGCGGTGGAGCTCCCGAGGTCAAGATTTCAACCCTTCCAGGCAAGGGTTTCCGATCTGATTGTCTCGCATTGGCGATCATGGAAAGCACGACAGGCGCTGCACAAAAGTGGGTCACTTGATGATTCTTTATATATGAATAAATGAGCTTAGCATCGAATTTTCTTATACATATATTTGTTCCCCCCGACTGCTGCAATTGCCCATGGAAAACTCCAACCATTGTTATGAAACATGGGTAGAGTCCACAAAAAAACGGGGCGTTGCTGGATTCTCCACATTGAGAGAATATTCAATGTGCTGATATAGGTAGCCCTGTGGCTATTCACGACTCCTTTAGGAGCCGAGGTGGTGCCCGATGTGTAGTTCAGAACTATCGGTTCCCATTCGTCCTTGGGTCGCCTGGGCTCGAACACTGGATCTCCTTCCTGCAGTAGTCCTTGGTATGTCGTAATTTCTGTACTGGCGTTTAAATATTCTTTGCCATCATCGGCAAGCTCTTCTTCAATAACCACCAGGCATGGCTTATGATCGGTTCCCTTAATGGCTTCCACGACAAGAGGCAGATATTGGTAATCGACGAACACGAATTTGGGCTCGCAATGGCGGAACTGAAGGGCCATTGCTCGAGCATCGAGACGGATATTGACAGTGTTGAGAACTGCTCCAGCCATGGGCACTGCGAAATGCATCTCATATAGTGCAGGAATGTTGGGAGCCACGACAGACACCTGCATAAAACCTCCTTATGAGATCAATAACTTAATTTATCTAATTCTATTTATACAATTTTTTCCAGCATCCCATATAAAAACAGAGAAAACGGGTGAAGAACTAGCAACTTATCGTTATCGTTCGTAGAAATGTAGGGATATCCCATGATATAGATATCAACATATTTATTTATCAGTTTGCAGTTGGATTGAATATATATACCAGGTTTATTAATGTGTCATTGCATGTTTATCGTAACATATACAATTGTTTATTGATAACTATAAAATCCCTCACTCCACCCCAAAATTGTTTATCGTAACATATACAATTGTTTGCAAACATGTATATACTAGAATCAGTCCAAAATATAAGAATTAGGTTCAAAACTGAACTCAATTATAAATAAATAAATAAGACTGAACTCACCACATCCCCTGGGGATACATTGCGAGAAGACAGAGCAGATGCAAGTCTGCGACAACGCTGGAATGTTTGATACCATGTAAAGCGACTGTCATTATAGACGAGTGAGGTCGTTTCTCCATACACAGTCGCAGCTCTCTCCATGAATCCTATTGGAGACAAAGGAGTGTCATTGACAGCAGAGCGCTTGAGGGCCTCCATCTTCCATCTTCTGATCCAGTTAAAGAGTAGTTTCGCCATTCTCGAAATGATCAGAGCCTTTCCGTGGAGTGGGAGGGTGTGGTTTACGTTTCTTAGGCTTGGAGTCCTTAGACCCGGGGGAGGAGAAGTTTCTTACGCTGGGATTTGCTTTCGGAGGCAGTTTCTTCTGTATTTGGGTGGCAGAGATATTTTATAGAAAACAACAATGGTTGCTCTCTGTGATAATTTTCCACCAGATTCCAGACAACTATGTCACGCAGATGCATGATGCAGTTGATTTGAGACTTTGACAGATATATATTTATATTTTGGACTTGATTTGGAAGGTGGACTGCTGTGTACACTGTATTTTGTCGGTGGTATTGGTAGGGAGTTTGGAGAAGATGGAAATTTCACTGGTGTGTTGCAATTCAATGATGATTCGATATTCTAAATGTATTTTAAATCTTAAAAAAGTATTAGAACAAGTAGGTGAGATGTCAAGAGCTCACCCTCTCCTTTGGCTTTTATCATTCCCCAGTGTTGAATGTCAAGAGCTCACCCTCTCCTTTTATCATCTGCACAGAATTTTATCGTTGGGGTTGGTAGGGTGTTAAGAGGATCCGTTGGAAATTTCAAATACCAGTTCCCTTGGATCATTCACGAGTGAAATGTCAAGAGCTTACCTTCTCCCTTTTTAGCATTATCTCGTCGGTTCACCTGTTGTACCTTCTCTCCTTTAAAAGTGAGTATTAGCAAAAGGTCATGGGAAATACTTATGATTTGGACGAGGTAGGTGCAACAACTTTTAAATTTGGGTGAAACAACATGGTCTATATATGTATGAAAAATTGTTGTTTTTTTGGTGTTGATTTTTTTATAATAAAATAATATTATAATGTATATACATTCAAGATTGTTGATTTCTGTTTTGGGAGACCGAAATAAGTCAAGGAAGTTGGTATTTTGTTAATCCATACTTTATACAAATTGCCTGATACATGAGGAGGTATGGGAAAGGATCATGTGTTTGTTTAGTCTACTCGCATACCCACTTGCATGGGAATGGATCTCAAATGGACTCGACAGCTGGTTGGTGTATATCGATGGGTGTTGGAATGAATCGTCATGTGCTTGGTATGCTTGTTGGTGTGGGAATGGATCTTGTGCATGCTAGTATATTATTTGGTGTGGGAATGAATCTTGTGCATGCTAGTATATCAATTGGTGTGGGAATGGATCTCATACATGCTTGGTATTTGGTTGGTGTGGGAGTGGATTTTGTGTCTAATTAGTAATTTACTGAGTGTGTGTTATATTGGTTGAATTTAATGGAAATGGATCTTAGCACTCATTTAAGTTGGTTGGTATACGTAAAACAATGAAATAGTGTCTCACTTTTTAGTAAGAGTGGGGATTAAAAAGCTCTATAGTAACTCTTAATCTAACTAAATTTCTATTTCATTTTTCAAGACTGTGATTACTACGATGACGATGATGATGACACACACACACACACATATATATATACCCTTACATCCTTAGTTATTTAACAATTAATCATTTTCATGATTTCATATCCTTATCTTTGTTCTCTTATTAACTTAACCAGTCAATTAAAAGATGGGTACCTACTACCACTAACTTGATATAAAGGAATACACAACCCTCAATAGTACTAAATAACATATCCTCCCATCCTAACCTATGTATGCATCCTCCCTATCCTTCCTCTACTAGTACAAAAGTGGATGCCAGCTATACTGACCTAACCACACAGAACCTGAGAGTGGTAGCATTGGCTAACTAGCGGACCTAGCCTCTCCTAGCACGCATCCGACCATCATCATCACAACAACTTGGGGAGTGTGTCTCAGCACGACCCTCCCATGACCCGGGTAACATAGTAACATAGGGTGGGAAATACATCCATCCCTCTCAACATACTCGGTCTATACCCTATAAAATCATACTCTACTGTTATCGAGATTATTGGAATGTGTCACTGTATCATCAACTTTGGTAAACAAGGTTCTTTGCAAAATAGGTATTGTGCCACACTTCCTATCACGGGGGCTTCACTCAATAAACCGCTATCATAGCACGTTCGTTCATGGCATATGAAACAATACCCCTAATTTCACTAAATATTGGAAAATACCTTCCAAAATCATTTTTTTTAACCCCCTCCCAATATGCCTTCCCAATTAAAAAAAGCCCTATTTTCACTAGATATTGTATGTATCGATTTTTTCATTAACATTTTTTATACCCCTTTATATTTCTACCTATTATATTGATATGATACCCCTCTTATGACCCCACATGCATTCTACAATGCACCTTGCTTCTTTCGATGTATATTGTGGATGCACATTACTTCACCCACAATGCAATTACTCAACCACATATCATTATGATTTGCAACATCTAATGGTCTAATGAAGAGAAAGGAGATCACTTCTTGTAAGTCACTAGAGCCAATGCACATAGTACAACATTTAGATTGCATGTTACAGTTCCCCAATTGCTGACTAAGCATGTTGTGGGCTAGGTATCCAAGCCCCTAGGGCCTGTAACAATATCTAGGAGGATGAATAAACCTCCCAAGGCCTGTAATAGGCATGAGTGGTTTGGTATTCAAGCCCACAAGACCTATCGAGGGCCTATAACAGGCCCTGGAGGCTTATATCCTCCCTAGGCTATTGGTAACAACTCATTGAGTGTTATTGGTAATAACTCGATGTCAATGACCAATATCTCTCGACTATGATCGACTAGAAACCCTCTTCACCATGAAACCCCTGGCCTCAAGCATGCCTCAAGACATGATTTCCCTGCATACTAGTAAGCCTGAGCCTTGCCTCAACCCGATTTCTCATCCGGTCGTAATCCCGCCATCTCCATTTGGCGGATATTTGTCAGCCCGCCCATATAAAAAAGACCCCAAAGTATTTTTGTATTGTTACATTAAATAAAAAAACCCTTTACCCCTTAATATATAAGCAATATAATTTTTAGGTTTTCATGCTTATTTAATACCCCAATATGAATGAACGTGATATTATATTGCCTTCTAGTGAAGCCCCCATGCTTCCTATCCAGTATCCGACTATTACATAGCCCCTGTGTCATGCGGATTAGTACTTTGCAACCATACATTTATAACAAATGTTTCCATTCGATCATCACCTAATCCATATTATAAATATCATTTCATTTCATCACATAAAATCATTAAATCGATCACATCATAGGTTGGAATCAACATACCACCGCATATATATCACATTTCTTCAAGGATGATAATTAAACATATACTATCAATATGAAGAAAGGAATCTCATGATAACTACAACATAGTAACCACATAAACATAATAACATCATGAGAATGATAACATCATAACATCGTAATCATAGTATCAGCATAAGCATAGTAACATCATAAAACATAGTAACAATATATAATCAGGTCTAACATGTCGAAAATATAGTTTACTCAGTCTAGCTGAGTCTAATAGATAATAAGCAAATAAAGTGCAATATGTCTAACTGATGAAAATGCCTAGTCAAATTATGGGGTATTACAGATAGTTACATGTATGGATCCATTGGAAAAAGAAGAAGAAGCTCATGCATAATGACATGTGTTTGTCTCACCAAAGGAGTATTGATCCAGGAGGATCCAACCAAGGAACTATGCACATGATTTCACGCACCACTAAATATGTGGATCTGGAGTTTCAGGTGCAGTCATAGTCACCCATAGGAGTATTGGACACCATCGTAGCCTTGGCGAAGGAGTTTGGATGCAGTGCATCCATTCGCAAGAGTTTTGAGATGGAGGAATATCAGTCATCCATTGGTATATCGGGAGTGGCATCAGTCATATGATGAGTTGATATGAAGCGTGGTATCAGAGTCTCCCTTTCATAAGCGACCTATTAGAAGTTGAGGTCGGAAGAGTATCAAAAGAATCAATTAATAGCACATGTTGAAAGTGCCAATGGAGTGAAGACTATTAGAATATCAGGACTGATGTATCAGAGAAAAGGCATAAGAAGAAAGTTGAGGAATAGTTTGTGAAAACCCGATAACATTAGGGTGATGACATTAAAAGTTCCATATTGAAAGTTGTTAAGGAGTGTTCAGAAAATAACACTGATAGGCGAAGTCCGATAGTGTATTGGACTAGTGGTATTGGGAGTGCCTCATCGAAGGAATGACATTAGAGAAGGTCGCAAGAGAAATATGGGATAATTTTGACAGTCATATCATACATAAGATATCAGGGATGGACATAGAAGGGCATGTATGGAGGCCTGATAGAAAGGGTTGGATGGAGCAGATCCAATAGCACAGTAAATGCGTAAAGTATGGTTGTCGATGGAGCAATGAACATTGATAAAGAATAAAGGTGATGGAGCAACAACCAATGGATCAAATCATAGTGGAACAAAGGTTCCTAATAAATCTTGGGAGGTCAATGAGACAGGATTGATGGAGTAGGAAGACTCTAGAAGAAGTAATTTAATGGTGGATTTAAAGTTTTATGTAGAGGATTTAATGAGGATCCAGTAAGGATGCCACTAGTACACTAGATATTGAGTCTAGGTGAAGATCAAGGAATTCAACATGAATGCATAGTTAATGCAGGAGGACATGAATTGAAGAATCCAAGGAGATGGCGCATAGTAGGAAGCTTCTAGAGCAACTAGAATCTTCAAGAGAAGAAAAATGTGGTGGAATAAACCTCTAGAAGGGACGGAAAGTCTCGAAATGGAGACGAGAATAGTAGAGAACTATCTAGATGGGATCACAGAGAAGAAAGGAAGAGAAGAGAAATCTATAGATAGGAATAGAGCGGAGAAAGAAGAAGAACTCTCTGGGTAGAGACGAGAGAGGGAACCAGAGAAGAGAAGAGAGAGAAGTGGAAGAGAGAGAGGGAAGTTGTAAGGAAGACTACAAAGAAGCAGAGAAACCAGAGGGAAGAAGAGAACATGTTGAGCAGAGGCACATAGAAGTTGAGTGAAAGGTGAGAAACAAAGTAACAAACTCTGTGGAGATTGTAAAACCTATCCAAGACTTAGACCAAAGGCTGAGAGGTTTATTGAAGTGAGATATTGAAGATTCTTTGAACCCTTATGCAAAGACGTGTTGAGAAAATCCCATTGCGTCATATTAATGTAACTACAAATTGTTGTGCATAATAGAAAAAGGCATGTTGAGCCTACGTTATATTACAACTTTGTGTGTTGATTTTGTGGGTAAATTTGTGGTGTGTGTATTGATTTCAGGACCAGTTGAGTCCTCACCCTTGTGCATAGGGTCAATATTGTTGTTGAATCCATAGGGTTGTATAGCCTCCTGCGTCAAGTTGGTATAAGAATTGTGTACTTTAACCTATGGACCGTTATCTACATCATGGTCCCATTTAAGATTTCATCTCTCAAAGATGTACAAATTAAAACAATAGGTGTATATAGTTTGATAGTAAAATGTTCATTTAATTTTCAATGATAATCATGTTTTTATTCATAATTTGGTCTCATATTCTCACAACACTGGTGTGGGTTTTCATGGTGTCTATGGTACTAGCATCAGTGTGTAGACTCAGATGCCCTATAATGTACACCTAATTTACCTTTTATAATACATAGGCATCTTGATCCATAGTTAAAATTTGAATATATTGTCAATGCAACTTTTGTACTATAACTTAACTAGCTTGATCTTAATTTTTTATTTCATAGGTATTTATGGGAGCCTAGTGCAAGTGACTCTGGTGGTGTTGATAGACACACTAAGTTCTGCCACATGATCTAGACTTGTAGTGTTTTCTTACAACACAATGCTCTCATTTGTTTGTTTATATCCCAATGCTCTCATTTGTACAATTTATATAGATTCTAAGGTTGTTTTATGGACTTCTAAATTCTTTATTATATTTTTTATTTTATTTTATTTTATGTGGTTTAGCTTTTTTAGTGAAGATTCAACCCACATTACCCATGTTGAGCAAGTAGGATAGTCCCTCTTAACTTGTTGTTAAGTAAGTTAGTTATGGTGTTAAATGAAATTAAAGAAAACTATAAATATAATAATAATTTCATTTTTGTGCTAACACGATTTTATAAAAAAATGAAAATAATTTCATTTTTATGTTAACAATATTTCATGAAAAAAATGAAAATTGTATGGATGTAATCTATTATGTTCTTCCAAAAATTTTATATATTAATATACAATTGGTTTATTAATATATTTAAGACAATGCATCACAAAAATCATATATATATAATTGAAATCAATTACAAAGATATTTAAAAATATTTAATGTATTTCTAGATGGACTTCCAAACCAACTTATTAAATAATATATATATATATATAAATAATTGAAATCAATTACAAAAATATTTAATGTATTTCTAGATAGACTTCCAAACCAACTTATTAAATAAATACATTAGCATATTTTATCTATTGGAATATAATATATTTTCAACTTCAAGGTTATTTAAAGATAATAGTTTCACAAAATAACTTAGTATGATTCATTAAAAAAATCTTAAAATAAGAGTCATTAATTGAAATTAGAAGATCAAATAATGAAAATTATTTAGGAAAAGAGATTTGTTATTTAAATAAGTGGTGGATGTGCAAATGTAATGTAATTCGTGTATTAATGGTGGTATGCAATAATGATAGTGGATTATTTAAAGTAAAATCCTAAATAGCTTTGATAGAATATGTGTGCTTTTTCATAGTTTATAGTAAATAATTTTTCGAATTGAAAATTAACTTTAATAAAATGATTTGGATTAACAAAATTTAATAAAAAAATGTTCCTAATTAAAGAAAATAAATACTAAATATTGATTTGGTGGATCAATACATGTTCTTATTATTATTATTAAATTTATAATGTAATTTTTATTTTTATCATATAATTTGGAATTTTTTATTATCTTTTTTTTCCAGAGAAAAAAAACTACTATTGATATTCAAAAGCTGAATCAAATAGTACAATATAAGTTCATGATCCAATCAAAAGGATCTTTTTGAAAAAACCCCAAGCTGAATTCTGAAAATGACTGCCAATACATGGAATGTAAATAACCCCAGATGATGATCACAAATCAGAATATTCCCAAAATTAATTTTGCCCTGCAAAATGCCCCTTGCAGCAAAAAAAGATGAGTCCACCACTATCAGCAAAAAAGAAACTGAGATAGACAAAAAGATTAGTCATAGAAATAAATAGATCCACAGTCCTGGAGTCTGTCTTCGCACCATTCTTCCCAGAGCAGGTGTCCTTCACATCCATCTAGAGCTTGTTTTGACAGCTTGTCCGCCATACTATTATGTGCGCGATAGATGTGCTCAAACAGGATGTTTTGCTGTTTAGAAATTTCATGAAGTGTTCTGGAAGCCCAGTGCCTAAGATTTAATACATTGAGCTTGAATTTTCCTTCTTCCCATTTAATGGTGACCCTAGAGTCACCGTATACCTTGAGATTTGACAACCCGAAAATGTTGGCTACCTTTAAAACACACCAGAGAGCAATTAATTCCGCCTTCATATTTGATCCTTTACCACAGTTTAGCTTGATAGAAAAATAGTGAGAGTCATTCAGATAAATAACACCTCCAATAGCGCACATTCCCGCTTGTGATGCACCGTCAAAGAAAAGGACAGGTCTATCAATAATAAGGTTGAAAATACTGATGCGATCTGATTTCAGCATCATCTCATCCACCTTGCATGAGCTGAACATTTTGAGTGCAGTCAAACAGCATTGGATGTGATCAGGTGTGGAGTTTTGAAATATGACACAATTCCTGATATGCCATATTGCCCAGGGAATGCAAACTGCCAGGTAAAAGAACTTTTTGCAGTGCCTGTACCAGTTTAAAAAACACAGATTGAAGTCCCCTATTGCCCAGCATTGTGTAATATTAAAATGTATGGACATCACTTCCCAGACCTTGTGAGAGAAAGAACATTGTACAAAAAGATGCAGACGAGATTCAGCATTTGCTTTGCAGAGAGGACAGTAGCTCGGACCTATCCAGCCTCGCTTGCATAGATTGTCCCAAGTCTTTAACTTATTCTGTAGAATTAACCAAGTAAAACATTTTAATTTTACAGGGATGTGCCACTGCCAGATTTTTAAATACCACCAGTCCGGAGGGAAGATGTATTTATGCTGAAGAATTCTTTTATATGTTGATTTTGCCGTGACAGTGCCAAGTCCTGTATTGCCTGCCCAGACAAGCTTGTCTTCAGAATTGCACAAACGTACACCGGCCGAGTTCAAATTATTTGTGTAGTTTTCCCAACTACGAGCAAGATACCCCAATAAGCCTATCTCATGTGCCGAGAACCACTTCTGACAATTAGCATGGCCATAATTCTGGTGATGTATCTTATCTAAGGTGGATAATCCAATGATTTGTAAATACTGAGGAATAATGGGTGGAAGCAAATGTTCATGATCTAAGCCGATAATGGGATCAACTCCCACCCTGATCTGTGAGCCGCAACCAACTTGCCAAATAAGATCACATTTAATCCAATGAAAAACTTTCATAAACCCTCTCCAAATGGGAGAGAAATTCCAGCTTGACAATTTTGGGTTTCGCATCCAAGAGTTGACATCAGTCTTTATATATTTTGAATGTATGATTCTAGACCAGAGGGAGTCTCCATAAATACCACGGCAACAACTTTTTAACCTGAGGGCGATGTTAAAAACCTCCAAGTCCTTTATTCCCCAGCCTCCAAATTTAAATGGTCTAGCTAGAGATTCAGCTGCTACCATAGGGATGTTTCTACTTTTTGCTGTACCATTCCACAGAAAGTTAAAAAAGAAACTCTTTATGGTTTTGATGATAGAACTTGGAACCTCCATCAATGAAAACCAATATACAGGGATGCTATATAGCATCGAATTCACCAGAATAAGCTTTCCTCCGATTGATAGAAACCTATAAGACCAATGTGCTATTTTATCTTCAATTTTTTTCAACAGCCATTGCCAATCCCGTATTTGATAATTGTTTGGTTTTATCACATAACCCAGGTATTTGAAGCCCTGCTCTAGGGTGGAACAATTGAAAGGCATGACAGATCGGATGTTTCTAATCTGTTCATCTGATAGTGAAAGATGAAAAAAACTGGATTTTTCTTCACTGACTAACATACCTGTAGCTTTGCTGAAAGTATGTATGATGTTTTTGTACATCCCCCATTCATCTACAGAGTCTATACCACCCACAAGAACATCATCTGCAAACATAACATGAGTGAAAATAACATCTTTTATAATTTTGACACCCTTAATTTTACCTTCCAGCAAAGCCCTGTTCACCAATCTGCTGAAACCGTCCATTATCAAAATGAACAGGAGAGGGGATAAAGGGAAGCCTTGCCTTAATCCCCTGGAGCAACTGAAGAAATCTGAAGGACTGCCATTTACCAGAACAGATATATTCATGGATCTGATGCAGGCCATGATCCACTTTATAAATGTAGAGGGCATTCCAATCTTGATGAGGATCAATCTGATGAAAGACCAATTTGCCCTATCATATGCTTTGACTAAATCCATCTTAAGCAACATAGCTTTTCTTTTATGAATCTTGATGCTGTGGATTAGTTCTTGTGTGATGCCGATAGCGTCGTGGATTTGTCTTCCCTCTAAAAAACCAAATTGCTCTTCAGATATATGAGAAGAAAGGGCATTTTTTATTCTATCAGCAATTATTTTAGAAATAAGCTTATATAGCAGATTACAAAGAGAAATAGGACGAAATTCACCGAAAGTTGCAGGCTTGTCTTTTTTTGGTATGAGAGTAACAAACGTGGAGTTGAGTCCACCTGGGATGTAGCTATTTGTCATGGAGTAATTGACAAGTTCCAATAGTTCGTCCCCCATCAAATCAAAGAAATGTTGATAAAGCTCGACTGGCCAGCCATCCGGCCCAGGAGCTTTATCCTTTGCAAAGGACTTTAATGTTTGCTCTATTTCATTCAATGAGACCTTTCTTTGTATATAATCTGCTTCTTGCTCCTCAAAGAAACGAGGGTATAGAGCAGCCACTTCAAATTGTTCATTTATACAATTATCCCCAGGATCTGTATAAATATTATTAAAGAAAGAAAACGCTTCTGTTTTAAGATTGTCCATACCAGAGCACAACATTCCATCTTCACCATGAATTTCCCAGATATGCTTCTTCCTCCTCCTAGCAGATGCAAATGAGTGAAAGAACTTGGTGTTCTTATCACCAAGCGCAATCCAGGTAGCTCGACTCTTTAATCTCCATGCTTTTTCTTCCTGCAGAATTAAATCTTCTTTTTTCAGCTCCAGCTTCTTCATAATCTCAAATGCTTCCTCAGATAAAGTGTCATTTATGTTATCAGCAATAGCTTCTTGGAGTTGAGATTCTAATTGTTGTAGCTCAATTTTGTCTGCTAGCTTCTTTTCTTTGATCCATTTGACAACAGCCACTTTTAAATTCTTTAATTTGAGACAAAAGTTCAGAACAGGATTTGAATCTAAAACTTCACAATTTTCCCAAAAAATTCTGACCATGTGACAAAAAGATTCATCCTCTAGCCACGATGCATTGAATTTAAAAGGAGTCGACTGTAAATGTTCATATTGTTCCATCTGAAGAACTATGGGCCAGTGGTCCGAGAATTTTGTAGCGTGTACCCAAGACCTGTGCTTCGGAAAATGAGCCAACAGGGTCGTCTTAACAAGGAATCGGTCAAGGCGTTTATGGACACCTTCTGCACCGAATCGACCATTCGTCCAAGTGGGGGAAAGCTTGTGTGGCAGGACATCTATGAGATTCTTCTCCATAAGCAGATTTAAGAAAAAATCCCCCAATTCATACATCCTGGCGGAGATGCCCCAAATTTCAGAAGCCTGGTAAGAGAAATTGAGATCTCCTGCAATGATTAAATCAGTTAAATCCATGAGCCCCGACCCACTCAAATCAGTCCAGAATTTTTGCCTCTCCCTGTAAGGGGCGTATACATTGAGCAGCGAAATAGTTTTTTGGCTACTGCAAATAGTTCCCTTTAATAAAATACCCCAAGGTGTACAAAAAGCATGTAGATCAAAGAAATTTGGGTTCCATGCAACAGCAAGACCCCCAGACTGTCCTTTAGAGCTAATAGCTGCAACCTCCCAGTCCGGAAGAATGTTGCAAAGTTTGTGAATGGCTAAATTGTCCTCACACATGGTCTCCTGGAGAAATAAGATTGCGGGGCCAGTATCTTTTATCAGATTGGACAAGGCCTGGGCCCGAGTCACCTTGCCCAATCCCCTAACATTTAATGACAACAAAGACATCAAGAAACAGTCCTATTGGGGGTCGCTTCTCTAAGCCCCAGGGTTTCAGAATTTTCTTTCTTTTCAGCTTCCTCTAACCTCCTAGAAATAGGTGTGTACAGATCAGAAATGTTAGATTCAGGTTTTTTCTTCTTGCCCCTTCTGATTGTGACATTTTGTCGATTAAGGGAGAGAAGAGGATTTGCATCAGACCCACTGCTAGGATTTTTTGTGTAAGCCTGAAGAGGAGGAAATTCCTTCCCATATGTTGACATTTGATAGCCACATTCAGCTAAGATATTCAAATCTGTAGGATTAGAAACCAAATCTGTGAGGTTATCTCCCTTATCTCCCCATGGACTAAGTTCTTCACTTTGACGAGGTTCATACTGTGAAACCTCAGAGGAGACAGGAATAGCTTCAGAAGGCCCTAAAGATTGTTTTCCCGTCTGACTTTTCAAAGCACTAACTTGGTTATGGACTGTCTTTGACTCCACAAGTTGTTGAGGTTCGGGGCAGATTTCAATCAAAGCACACTCAGAATTTGGGATCGACATTGTCTTTGACTCCACAATATGATGTGAATCGGGGTGGATTTCTGTAAGTGTGCACTCAGGGTTAGGGTTTGACTTTTTATTCTCGACAGAAGACAATTCCAAAGGCCCCAAGTTCAAATTTACAGGATTCAAATCAGGAAATAATTTTCGACTCACATTGTTTTCAGAAGGGACAGTTACCGAATTTGATACAGGGAGACCAGTTACTATGTCATGCCGCAAGTGTATTTCTCCATTTATAATACGACTTGTAAGTTTTTGCTCAGATGATTCTAAGAAAGCCAGCTCCTCTGATGATAAATCCGGGAAATTTAAAGTGGGGGTTTTGTCATACTTACCAATTTTTTGAGGTTCAGAAAACTGGAGATCATTCCCGGGCGAAGAGAACTCCGATGAGTCTCGTGAGCTTTCGCGCAAGGATGGGCACGAAGCTTTGACATGCCCAGTCTTGTGGCATAGAAAACATCTGAAAGGGATTTTATAAAAATCCAGAGCTTGATGCCAGACCTGAGATCCCCAAGTGACTAAGACTTCTGCAGGCAAACCATCCTTCAAATCAAGTTCTACCATTACTTTGGCATATCGCCGGTCCATCCCAAATAGGTTCTGTTTGTCAAACCTGACAAAGCGACCAACAGAGTTTGCGATGCCTTTCACTACATACTCTGTCCAAATTTCGATTGGAAGGCCAGGAATAATCATCCACAGGTGGCGCAGGGTTTGTGTTTCTTTGCCAGGATCAAAGTTTAAATGCCACCTCTTGATGAATAGCGAACCCTTCTTAAATTCCCAGAACTTGGACAGGATCAAATCGAGATGGGTCGCCTCCATGAAGGTGAAAAGAATCCAGCGATTTGGTAGTAGGTTAATACGGGGGGCCAAACCAGTGAAGGGCACCCAAACCCTATTCACCCAATCCGAAATTTCCAATTTGGTGCCCGAAGTATACTCAAGACGACCGACCACTGCGCGCTCAGCCAAAATTCTAATTCTATCCAGGTTGTGTTCAGCGTCAATGTCGAATCTACAAATCTCCTTTCGTGCTTTGTAAGTCTTCAACAGTCTCCGCTGCTTTGCCTTCACTCCCCGAAGGCGGCCCTCATGTGAAACCCTAACATTTTCAGAACCAGACCGCACCCCAGAATGATCTGCCGTCGTTTGAGGGTTTGAGGAAAGGTTCTTGGCTCCCAGCAAAGTCATTTAGCCCCACAAAAGAAGGTCGACCCACAGCTGCCGGTCGCCAGGAGGTAGCAACAAGCCACCTGTCCCAAAGCCAAAAAGTAGCAGCTCCGCCACAAAAGGGGAAAGGGCCCCAAAGATAGATAAGAAAATCTGCTAATCCAGAAATAGAAGCAGATCCCGGATAAAAACCATAAAAAAAGGAAAAAGGTAACTTAACTGCAGAAAACCCCGAAAAATCAAGTAGAACGGAAGAAATAGCAGCCTTCGACTATAGAAAAAACTTCCCACTTTTTTTCCTTGGCTGGTACTAGGCTGATTCGTGGAATCAGCTGGACTCCAAGTCGCCGAAGGCCACCTATTCCTCAGATCAACTGTCATAATCAGTGGTTCCTGCAGAAAAGACAAGAAACCCTAGGTACAGCTCCATCACTCCCATATCCATAAAAACAAGACCTTCATGTTGATAATCCAAAATAGGAAAAGTACACTATTGTAATTAAATGTTCAATTTTTTATTATCTTTATATCCATGTATTATTAATAAAGTTAAATAAAAGAGATTTTATTAAATGACAAAGTGACTTTGGTAATCTTATCTTCTAGTAACAATTATATTAATGTGTTTCAATATGTCCATAGGTGGAAATTTGGAAATTTGATAATGCTTTTCTTTATAGCGTGTGTCAAATTTATGCTTATACATATTAATATTATTAATGTAATTAGTCTATCCATTTTATTGCGTTTTTGTTTAAGTTGGAAATCTTTAAAAAATCTTAGAATCATAAATATTGGTTATGAAAATTGCATAATTTAGGTGCCATGGAGGTATTCGAGGGTGTTGAATCTATTTATGGATTCAAATTTACCAGATTCCAACCAACACCCACATAGACTGCTCCTTTTCTTTTCTAGGAAAAAAACATACTTTTGTTATTTCTATGAAATAAAAAAATACTTTTGTTATTTTTATGAAATCAAAAAATACATAGCATATATAGCCCATACACAATGAACCAATGTGACGACACAATACATAACAACAACTTTACAAGTCTATTTCTCCACAAAACAAAACCACTAGCACAAATAATGGTGGACATAGTATCATTTACATACATCTCGTTACATCAGATAAAGGAACTTTTTCAGTCCACAAAACCAAGTGACAAACTAAAAAACTTATGAAAACAAATGTCTTACACCAAGCACTTTACTTCTCCTTTTTCATATTCCTATATATATAATTTTTTTCGATATTATAATATAATGTTATAATTCAATAATATTATATTATAATTAAATAATAATAGTATTATATTACTACTTTAGAGATATCTCTATAGACATTAAAAAAACATTCTTCATATTCCATTTATAAATATTAATAAAATAATACTATTTTATTATTAAAATTATATTGTATTATTATAATTTAATGATATTGTAGTTTTTGATTAATTATTATAATATAATTAGTTAAAAAATGTTTTTTTATTCTGGACTATTTTTAGGAATCTGATCGCGTGCTCTGAGACGGTCTTCTAGGGTTTTACAACGACAACCGCCCCTTGTGTGGCTCCCCTCGCAGGCCACCGGTTGACCCTCTCTCTGCCCTCATGGACCCTCCTCTGGATTCGAGTTAGGAGGAACACTGACGGCGAATGGATGAAGCTTTCCACGCCTTGGTAGTTTCAACACCTTCGACCCCCTCTCCTTCCTCAGATTCTTGCGATGCTAACTTCATCAAATAGACTATCACCCCACGTATCCAGATCCTGTCGGCAGCTTCAAGATTAAAAGCTCTCGCCCTGAGCGAGCGAGGATTGATCGGTGAGTTTACAGGTATTTGGCCCTCACCCAAAACTATGGACACTTGGATCAATAAAAATTGGAAGCCCTTGATCTCTCGAGGGCTCCAACATTGTTTTTGCGGCAAGGGCTACTTCACCTTCCTTTTTGAAAACAGAGATGATAGAGATTTGATTTTAGAAGTGGACCTTATTTCATGGGCATAAGGGGTATGTACTTAAATCGGTGGAGTTTAAACTTCGACCCAGACAAGGATGTGCCCTCAGTAGTACCGGTCTGGGTGCGCCTCCCACACCTCCCTCTTCACTGTTCGAATGATGAAACCCTGCAAACCATTGGAAACTCGCTAGGCAAATACATTGACAAAGCGGAGCCAAAGGGACCCCTATTTTCATGCGCTAGGATTTGTGTCGAAGTAGATCTCGAAAAAGGATTCCTGAGATTGTGAACCTGTTTATGGATGGCTGGGAACACATGCAGAAAGTAGACTACGAGCAGTTACCCTTCAAATGCAAAAAATGTCATGAATATGGTCACTTCATGAAGAACTTCCCAAAGACATCTCAAGAAGGTCAGGAGAAAAACCAAGAGGATGGATGGCAACCTGTGAAAAAAGGAAGAAAAGCAACCCAATCAGCACCCATAGCAACTGGAAAAATAGATAAAGGAAAATCTCAAGAAGGTAAAGATTCCTCCACTAGCAATCACTTTCATTCGCTGCCCTTGGAAGAAGGAGAAATATCTGCTCTGATCTCCAATCCAAGTGAACCTGTAATAGAGGAACTATTGGTGCCCAGAAATCCTTCACCTCTCTCGCCTAAAGATGATCATGTTGACACAACACTTGAAGCTAGCATAACTCCTGGTGGATCCTGGGAAGACAAGGTTAGGCGCAGCAAAATAACACCTCAGATCCCTTCCATAGAGAATTCGCCCTCGCACGACACGCTGGAGGATCAAGACTCGGTCATGCAGCATAATACTAGGGGAAGAAAAACCCTCCGATATCATAGAGAAATGGAAGCTGAAAGAGAACTAGAATTGGGACAGCAAAACAGTTTGGAAGACACAAAACTTCTGCAGATCCCAAAAAATTTAGGAGGAAATAAAGACAGCAGGTCTCGAGCAGGACCTCAATCTAGCAAAAAATAATGAAAGCAGTCTCCTGGAACTGCACAGGTCTGTGCGTCTCAAACAAAATTGAAGCCTTGAAAACCATGATTAAAGCCGAAAAGCCGGACTTTCTGCTACTTCAGGAGACTAAAATGCAGGAGGATGAGATTAGGGCGCTCTCCTGCGCTATTTGGAAAGATTGTAAACTTTTTGCTCTTAGCTCCAGAGGTGCCTCTGGAGGCATAGCCACCTTTACTTCTAGTAATTTTCTTATTTCCTCAACCAAGGGAAGCCATCATTGGCTTCTCAATGAAATTCAAGACAGGAACAACTCCAATACACTATATATCTGCAACGTGTATGGGTCGACCCATTACAGGGACAAATCTGTATTTTGGGATGATCTCTCCAATTTAAAAGAGGAGTTAAGAGGTAAGGATCTGATCATTGCAAACGATTTCAATGTAACCAAAGCTCATAATGAAAATCGTGGAGGCAACAATGTCAGGGATCCGTTTGGGGAAAGGCTAGAAGACCTCATCACTGAGTTGGATCTACTGGATATTCAGCTGAAGAATGGGAAGTTCACTTGGAACAATAGAAGAGTAGGCACAGGTCATATCGCGGCCAAACTGGATAGATTTATGGTGAGTACTTATTTCCTGCAGAAAGACCTTCTACCCGCCTCCCTTATTATCCCTTCAGCAACCTTTGATCACAAACCCATTTCCTTAACCCTGTCCTCCCCGGTCAGCCTTGGCCCTATCCCCTTCAGATTCAATCCACTCTGGATACAGGATGCAAACTTCTTAGTCCTTGTTCAAAACGCCTGGTACACAACATGTGTCGGTTCACCTAGTTATATCTGGGAAAGCGCGATATGCACTTAAAAGCTGGGAAAGCAGACTCCAATCCGTCCGATCGTAACGCTGCTTTCCCTTTGCCTTGAAAAGGAGTTCAATCAGAAAATACTCACTGCCGCCAAAAATGTAATAGTCTACTTTTATTTAGAATCATATACAATCCAAAATTCAAATTCACAATCGTCTAACTAATGCATACAGTGATCCGGAGAACGAACATCAAAAGTAAACTGGAATCAACAATGTGACAAGCACATTGATTAGCAGATTGTGACAACCAGAATTAGCATATAAGCAACGGTTATGCCTGGGCAGAACAAATTTTACCAACGCTATGTGGGGAAGATCTGATCGAAGAACGTTTCGCCATTTCCCTGAGAAGAAACTTTTGAATTTTACCAGTGGAAGTCTTGGGCAGTGACTCCATGAATACCACAGTTTTGGGAATCATGTAGTGAGGCAGCCTGTCTCTGCAAAACGAAATCATCTCTGCCTCTGTTACTGTTATCCCCAAACGATTAAGATTGATCGGCACTTCTCTGGTACTCACAAAGGCACACGGTGTCTCTCCCCAGAATGGATCAGGCCTCGCCACAACAGCCGCCTCAGCAATCATGGGATGGCAATACAGCACCGATTCCACCTCCACACTGCTGATGTTCTCTCCCCCTGAAATTATAATGTCTTTGGAACGATCCTTTATTTCCAGGTAACCGTCCGGGTGGATTACTCCCAGATCCCCCGTGTGGAACCATCCACCTTCCATGGCTTTAGCCGTGCTCCTCTCGTCCTTGAGATATCCCATCATCACAGTGCTTCCTCTCAGCATCACCTCGCCCATCTTTTTGCCATCTCTGGGCACGCTAACCATCGACGCCGGATCCTTTACATCCACTTGAACCAAGCTCAGAACCCCGACGCCTTGCCTGGACCTGATTTTGGCCCTCTCTGCAGCTGCCAATTCATCCCATTGAGGTTTCCAGGCGCAGCAAGTGACGAACCCTCCAGATTCTGTGAGGCCATAGCCATGAGTAACAGAGAATCCCAGCTCTTCCACTCTCAGCAGATCAGACGAAGGCGGTGGAGCTCCCGAGGTCAAGATTTCAACCCTGCCGGCCAAGGGTTTCCGATCTGACGATTTTGCATTGGCGATCATGGAGAGCACGACAGGCGCTGCACAGAAATGGGTCACTCCATGATCCTTTATATATGAATAAATCAGCTTAGCATCAAATTTTCTTATACATATATTTGTTCCCCCGATTGCTGCTATTCCCCATGGAAAACTCCAGCCATTGTTATGAAACATCGGTAGTGTCCACAGAAAAACGGGACGTTGCTGGATTCTCCACATTGAGAGGATATTCAATGTGCTGATATACGTAGCCCTATGGCTGTTCACGACTCCTTTAGGAGCCGAGGTGGTGCCCGATGTGTAGTTCAGAACTATCGGTTCCCATTCGTCCTTGGGTCGCCTGGGCTCGAACACTGGATCTCCTTCCTGCAGTAGTCCTTGGTATGTCGTAATTTCTGTACTGGCGTTTAAATATTCTTTGCCATCGTCGGCAAGCTCTTCTTCAATAACCACCAGGCATGGCTTATGGTCGGTTCCCTTAATGGCTTCCACGACAAGAGGCAGATATTGGTAATCGACGAACACGAATTTGGGCTCGCAATGGCGGAACTGAAGGGCCATTGCTCGAGCATCGAGACGGATATTAACAGTGTTGAGAATTGCTCCAGCCATGGGCACTGCGAAATGCATTTCATATAGTGCAGGGATGTTGGGAGCCACAACAGAGACCTGCATAAAATGTACTGAGATCAATAACTGAATTTATCTAACGCTATTTAAAGAATTTTTTCCAGCATCCGATATAAAAACAGAAAAAAAGATTTGCAAAGATATATATACTAAATCCTCAAGGGGCAAAAGGGGGCAACCCGCGTAGTAAAAAAGGATTGACCTGGGTTGGCTATACCGTAACATTTATACAAGTCAATATGAAGAATATGAAGTAGATGTGCGGGATGCATAAACCAACATTCTTGAGAATGAATTCATAAAATTATAGACTTATATATATTACCACTGTTAAATATAGTAACTTTGCCGCACTTACAGAGCGATGAGATTTACTTCAAACTTTCACTTCTTACACAGAGCTTGGGCTCTTGAAACACTTCACCAGTTTTCACTTCTTCTCTTCACTCTTACATCTCTATCTCTCCATCTTTTTTTATCTAATCTTCTGTGAGTGATTTTCATTTATAGAGTTTCATTATTATCTACAGACTGAGTGTCTAACAAAACCTGCCCATATCAGATACACTATCACCTCATTAATTACAATATTCCAACAAATCCACTAAAATATAAGAATTACGTTCAAAATTGATCCAATCTAAGTGTTTATTTTCATATCTTCCATGACTGTCTCTCTAACAAATTGAAAGATCCAGTAGTGCATGTAAATTATAAGAACTCACCACATCCCCTGGGGAAATATTGCGAGAAGACAGAGCAGATGCAAGTCTGCGACAACGCTGGAATGTTTGATACCATGTAAACCGACTGCCATTATAGACGAGTGAGGTCGTTTCTCCATACACAGTCGCAGCTCTCTCCATGAATCCTATTGGAGACAAAGGGGTGTCATTGACAGCACAGCGCTTGAGGGCCTCCATCTTCCATCTTTTGATCCAGTTAAAGAGTACTTTCGCCATTCTCGAAATTATCAGAGCCTTTCGGTGGAGTGGGAGGGTGTGGAACTTACGTTTCTTAGTCTTGGAGTCCTTGGACCCGGGGGAGGAGAACTTCCTTACGCTGGGATTTGCTTTCGGAGGTAGTTTCTCCTGTCTTTGGGTGGCATAGATATTTTATAGAAAACAACAATGGTTGCTCTCTGTGATAATTAATTTTCCACCAGATTCCAGACAACTATGTCACGCAGATGCATGATGCAGTTGATTTGAGACTTTGACAGATATATATTTATATTTTGGACTTGATTTGGAAGGTGGACTGCTGTGTACACTGTATTTTGTCGGTGGTATTGGTAGGGAGATTGGAGAATATGGAAATTTCACCGGTATGTTGCAAGTCAATGATGATTCGATAAATGTATTTTAAATCTTAAAAAAGTATTAGGATAAGTCGGTGAGATGTCAAGAGCTCAACCTCTCCTTTGGCTTTTATCATTCCCCAGTGTTGAATGTCAAGAGCTCACCCTCTCCTTTTATCATTCTCCACAGAATTTTATCGGTGGGGTTGGTAGGGTGTTAAGAGAATATGTCGAAAATTTCAAATACCCGTTCCCTTGGATCATTCACCAGTGAAATGTCCAGAGCTTACCTTCTCCCTTTCTAGCATTATGTCGTCGGTTCACCTGTTGTATCTTACCTTCTCTCCTTTAAAAGTGAGTGTTATGAGCAAAAGGTCATGGGAAGTATTTATGATTTGGAGGTGGTGGGTGCAACAACTTTAAAATTTAGGTGAAACAACATGGTCTATATATGTATGAAAAATTGTCGTTCTTTTGGTGTTATTTTTTTTATAATAAAATAATATTATAATGGCATGGACTCATAAGAACGTATTTTTAATTATATACATTCAATATTGTTGATTTCTGTTTTGGGAGACCGAAATAAGTCAAGGAAGTTGGTATTTTGTTCATCCATACTTTATACAAATTGCGCCTCATACTTGAGGAGGTATGGGAAAGGATCATGTGTTTGCTTAGTCTACTAGCATACCCATTTGCATGGGAATGGATCTCAAATGGGCTCGATCGCTGGTTGGTGTATATCGATTGGTGTTGGAATGAATCGTCATGTGCTTGGTATGGTGTGGTAATGGATCTTGTGCATGCTAGTATATCATTTGGTATGGGAATGGATCTCATACATGCCTAGTATTTGGTTGGTGTGGGAGTGGATTTTGTCTCCCATTGGTAATTTGGTGAGTGTGTGTTATATTTGTTGAATTTAATGGAAATGAATCTTAGCACTCATTTGGTATAGGTAAAACAATGAAATAGTGTCCCACTTTTTAGTAAGAGAGGGGATAAAAAATCTCTATAGTAATCCTTAATCTAACTAAATTTCTATTTCATTTTTCAAGACTGTGACGATGACGACGATGATGATGGTGGTGGTGGTGGTGGTGGTGGTGGTAGTGGTGGTGGTGAGGACGGTCACTGTGATGACAGTGATTGTGATGGCGATGATGATGATGATGATGAT